>JAFMPE010127827.1:1945-12411 GCA_024759925.1 Ficus religiosa
TAAACGTCTTAATTTAGGTCCATGTCCATTGTCAATAATAAAATGATTTAAAAAATAAACAAAACTTATATTAAAATGACAAAAATTAATCGGATAAATCAGGAACAAATAAATTTTTTTCTTCTTACAGATATTATTCGGTTAATGATTAAAAAGGGAAATAAAAAAAGAGAAAATGAACAGCTGGGGAACTTCTTGTGCTTCAATGTTTTTCCTTTTTAAAAAATATAGGGTTGTTCTTCAATAACTATAAGTAGGCACGGATAATAATATATCTGTTAAAAATCACATGTTTATGATGTGTGACAGACCGGCCATCACCGCCAGGCACTCCTCAATAAGTCACCCGACAAATCATATTAGTCTGTCCACTCCCCTTCCTATCCAATAATTGCTCTCAACTCTCACCGACTTTTCTTTTTCAGCCGAAATTTAAATGTTAGGGTCTTATATGTGACAGGTGAGGTTTTTTTTTTTTTTTGTTTTTTGTTTTTAATTGATTATTGATAGATGTTTAAAAGATTTATATGTCAACTAATTGCATATGTTAATAAAAAGACAGTAATTCAGCACCATTAAGTTGGTATTCAAAAGGTTCACATTTCAATCGAATGCGATCGTGCTACGTGTCTCTCGATCGATGGATTCCCCATGAGCAGTTCGATTTTGAATGTTTCATGAACTTGGTTTTTGGTTTGCAAAATGAATGGTTGGTCGTTTTACGTACTAGTGGTGAAAGTAAGTGCAGACGCTTTGTATTTTAAGGGTTGATAGTGATACCATACGAGAATACAAATGTTATGGGTTAGTCGGGTTATTCTTACAAGTAGTGAGCCCTCAGTCATCGGGTGGGTTTAATTATTTGTGAGAGAGAATTATTTCATCCTGTCGTGTTAAATAGAATTATTCGGTTGAAATTATTAGATTGTTAAGGTAGGATCTTAATTACCTAATTTTATATTATTGTCATGAATTAAAAGTTTTAATACTTTAATAAAATTAATCAAAATAGACAATGTTTTGAAGTATACTTCTGGTTAATGTAGTTTTGCTCTTAAATTCTTTACAACATGTTCTTCATGACATTAAGGAGTTTTGCATCCAAAACAAAATTATTAAAGGAGTCTTGGGTATATTTTCTCTCAAATTGAATAGAAATTAGGTTTTTTTTTTTTTTTTTTTTGGTGAACATGAAAAAGAAAAATAAATCAAGTGAGTTTCTATGTGGGATATATGTCACGTAAAGACATTTACTTTCAGTTGTCATAAGAACCCGTTACTCATACACGAAGGAAGACATGTACTTATAGGCATAAATAATATTGGCCACGAAATTTTGCACATCAAAAAGAAAAGAAATCGGCAGAGATACACCTATATATATATATATAGAGAGAGAGAGATAGAGAGAGAGAGAGAGAAATATGATTTTTTTTTTTTTTTTTTTTTTTTTTTTTTTTTTTTTTTTTTGTGGAAGAGAGGAATCCAATAGAATATGAGACTAAAAACGTTTTTCAACACGAGTGCGTTGAAACTTGATATTGAGTCCCCCGGATTTGGTAAACCATTATTAAGAACTTCAAATTCATTGATTGAAGATGTCCAAGAAAGTCCCAAAACAACGCAAGTAAATCCAAAGAGACATTATTTCCCTGGAAAGAAGAAGAAAACAAAATTAAAATTTTGCGGTAGATTATTTTGAACAATTGAATCACATCAAAACTATGTTATATCAAACACAAAAGCTTGATAATTTAACAGATTCTAATAATTAATTTAAAAGTATGACAATTTAACATATCCTGATGATCACTCTAATAAAACTACATCATATTCATAGAATACTTTTTATTTAAATCTAAACCAAAGATTACACGCCAAGAAAAATGATCCCCTACCTGCCATAATCTTCAACAAAGTCCAAAAGAGGATTCTCGCATATGAAAGATTTTGTGGGGGCACCAAATTGGGATTTTGATTAAAAGCGAAAGAACATACTAAATACTCTGACCACCTCCCCTTCAATATTTATGCACGAGTGACCTACATTTTTCTTGGACCATTAATTGATTCCCTGGGCCACATTACATCCTTGTGGTCCAGTGTCCACGGGGAAAATCTATATATATATATATATACACAAATATATGTATATGTATAAATATATTATATATACATATATTTATGGATGAACAAGCTTTATTTCCCCGTGACTAACCCTCGTACTACAGTATACTTCATGGCCACAACATGGAATAATGACTGTTCCATCTCTGAACTGAATAAAGTGGACCAAAAGCCCAAACCACTTTCCCAACTTAATTAATTTACTTCTCATTAAACGAATTGGGGATTAGTTGAGAGATTTCTACCTAATCACTGTAATTAGCAAATCACATTTGGCTAGCTATATAGTTGTTTAATGAATTTAGATCGTCTATTTATAGAATGAGAATTGAGAAGTGAATCCCTGTAAAAGTGAGCTTTTGAAGCGGTTCAACCATAACTTGACCTATCTAGGTTTTTATTGAAAGTCTTGTGATGTCAACACGTGTAAACTAAATCAGTTTAGGATTGTCATCCTACCAAAGCCATCATAGAGTAGTTCTATCATTGTAACAATTTCCATCATAGATGTATCCTCAAAAGTCACGGTCGTAACCATGTGATTTCAATCGGACAACGTTCATGAAGAGACTAAATAGCATGAAAGGATCTTGAGCAGCACCATTACACTTGTTTTATAAACTAAAAATCTTAAGAATATCAGCTATAATCCTAACTGTATATGTCATGTGAGTTATTATTAAGTTATAATCCAAATTTTATATGTCTTCTGAAATATTATGTTATTGATAAGTCTTGTAAATACAAAAATTTTATTTAGTATGTATTAATGAAGATATATCAATTCATTATCACATAAGTAGTAGCGAAGCAAGAAATTTTTTTTCAAGGGCTGTAAGTTAAATTAAAAAAAATGAAACAAAACTACAACGATAAAGTCTTTTGTTATATTGTTTGTCGATTTGTATCTTTAGTGTTTTCTTTATTCTTAAATGAACTAAACTTGTAATAGAGATCAATTTAATTGCAAAGTTCAAAATTTAAAAGAATTGTGGATTTATATAGTAGTATAATCGAGTTTGATTCATTTAAGATACTAAATTTTAAATGTGATTATTCAAAGATAACGAATTTGAGTGAAATTCAAGGTTTCGTTAAAAAATTATGCAAACGTAGTAATTAAAAATTTTCAAGGGACAAATAAGGGATAAAATTGTAAAATACTTTTTTCATGGGTGAAAATTTGTATAGAGTCTTTAACGTTAAGGACTAAAATAAAATTTCTTAAAAATATAGGCGGACATATGCCTCTCTCGTCCCCACCTCTCTCCACGCACGTGAGTTAATGTTCAAAGATTGAAATTGAAGTTTGTGCCCATGACATTACCTAATAAATAGGACGTGATCATTTTGAAATCTCAGGGTTTAAGAAAAAAACAAACAAACAAAAAAGATGAGAATAGACCTCCTTGGGGAATCTTCTCTCTTTTTAATTTCACCAAGAGATCCAAAGAAAACATGCCGACTAGGCCAGACAAATAATAATAATAAAATAAAAATAAATGAAAAATGGTAGGTTCATGTAGTGCATGAGACGACAACTGTAAAGTTTAAAGAGGTGAGCAAACTAACTAACTAGGGATGCTGAAAATTAGGCAAAAACAAAGACCATCAGAGAAAAAAAAAACAAAAAAAACAAAAAAAAAGAAACAAAACAAAACAAAAAAATACATGTGGAAACAATCTAAACCACACATACAGCTAACCCAAAGATAAGCCAAACACAGATCCAGAGCAATATGCAGACCACAGCGAAGGAATAAAATCACACCCACACACATCATTTTCTCGCCCCCATGCAAACTGAATAAAATCAATTCTCAGAATTGACCTTTTTTTTTATTTTTTTTATTTTAAGTTTTGGAATGGTAATAAAAGTCCAAGAAGTGAGGAAGAAGATAGATACGCTATAATAATCACAAGAAATTCTTTTCCAAGCACCCAAAAAAAAAAAATCATGAGAAATTCTTTAGTAGCGTAAGAAAAAAATAATAATAATAATAATAAACCCTCTTTCTTGATAAACACAATTTTGAATTATCAGACTTTCATCAAATTTTGATACTTTTTTTTTTCTCGTGATTTTGTTGTGATATAATGGTGTATAATACAATGATAGAGTCACAACTTAATGAGTGAGGACACGTTCTTTCACTCACATTTTAAGAAACATATTATAATTGTGCATCTACTGAATAATAAATTGATGTAACTATATTTTTATGGAGTAGAAAATTTAGATTTAATTTTTTTCACAATGCTCCGCAGAATAAAAGGCTTTGTCACTGTGAAACCCATCACACCACTGCTTTCTCCTCTTGTGTATCGAAGCTTTTGAGGCATCTGCAATATTGGAAAATGAATTGGCAGACAATCCCACAAGTAAATATATGTGGCTACATTGAAATTCCCTACTGTACAGCTATTATCATTACCCTACTATTGTTATTTCAAAATCCTTAGGCTGTCTAAGATGAGCATCAAAGCAGTACATGAACATTTGTTTGGATCACGTATTTAATTTGGTGCTCCATTCGAATACAATGTTTGTATTTAAATATATATTTGGTTACACAATTATTTCAATACAAATATTTGAATATTTAATTATTTCACAACTATTCAACTCAAATGCAAATCTTAAATTCGCTTTTTTGGAAAATCATACCTCTCATTTTCTATCTTTACACTATTCAACTATACCTTTGACACGAACTATGCAAGCACATGTTTCATTTGCATACACAATTCAAATTCTACATTTCAATGCAAACATTTACACTCCGTTTAGTAGCAAAGAAAGAAAATAAGAAGGGCAAACTTTTAAAAGATAGAAAATTGGAATGATAGAAAAGAAATTAGTTTTCCTTTATATTGAGTAGCAAAGAAAGAAAATAAGAAGGGCAAACTTTTAAAAGATAGAAAATTGGAATGATAGAAAAGAAATTAGTTTTCCTTTATATTGTTTGATAGATAAAAAGGAAAGAAAATAAAATATTTATACAATTACTATTTTATCTATATTTTGTATTGTTTCACTTTAAAAATAGGAATAAAAAAAAATATGAATTTTGGTTTTCTTCCCGCTTTTTAGAATGACGGTGACGAAACGAATGCATTAGTAATAATTACTATACCAAACAAACAAATGAAAAGGACTTGAAAAATATGTTGAAGCAAACAGTCTCCACAACATTAGATGCACATTAGTCATGTGCTTTGCTCGCTCTCAATCAATTTCAGGAAATTGACTGCGGTTTAAGCCAAATTATGCTACTTGCAGCCTCATATATAGGGAAGGGTTCCATATATATATATATATATATAGATAGAGACGTATAGTTTTAACATATAGAGACGTATAGTTGTAACATACTCAACTTTCAAAGTTGATAAAGCCTTCTCTGTAATTTCTTCTTTCTTGTTCTTTCTGAGTTTGGCGTTTTTACAATCTGAACGCTTCATGAAATTGACAATTCTTTTCTGTTGCAATTGTCCCCCAAAAAAAAAAATTTACTTTTTTCCTTAAAAAAAAAAAAAAAGTCCCTAAATGAATGATCACGGTTAAAAACACGAACGAAGTGAAGAGAAGAGATTGGAGTTGCATAGAACAACAATGCACAAGTTTTTCTATCTAAAATTTTAACAATTGTCATCCGTTAGGGAGCAGTCTACGACACTGTTAAATTCAAGGATAATTTGTCAAAGTCAAAATTCAGAAAGTAACTAAACCAATTTAGCGAAAAATTTACACGGAAAAAGCACCAAAAACCCTAAAACAAAACACAACTTTCGAGGAAAGATGAAGAGCTTGTGTACTCTTCTAAAATGTTCGATAGCGAGCACCCTCAACAGTGCGAAGCGATTAAAGCACATGCTGAGCATGTTTTGTAAGCACTTACAAACAATCAGCTAAAACCGGAAAAGATCATTCAATCAACAGGCGAAAATTAGCCACATAGTTAAGAAAAACGGATTAGGCACATGCATCTTTGTGCCTTGGCCACACAAAGATCTTTCTCAACATTAGCTGCCCAAGTGCCTTTCGTGGTCCAGCAATACGTCTTTCTCAGCGCTATCCACTTGACAAATAAAGCCTTTAGAGGCATCATAAAGTGCACAACTCCTCTAACAACCAAACAAACCGGGAATCAGTCGTGAGTATGAAACACATCTTAAGTTTGCGAACGGTTGGTGCAACAGTTAAAGACGCCTTTTTTTCTTTTTATTCTCTTTGTAAGATGGGCTCAAGGTTCAATAGTCCAAAGTCCCATTGTAGAATCCCTGCTAAGTTAACGGACTATGCGGTTGGACGTGTGATTGTGGGACTAGAACTAAGCTCAGAATAGAACTCGATCATGTGGGTAGGACGTAGGCCCATGAATTTCTAGGATGGAAACAGGATAACACCAATGATCCTTTTATTCGACACACAAAAAAAAAAAAAAAAAAAAAAAGCCCTTGGGTGAAACTATAGTTGGTCAAAACAACATGATATTTCCCCAACTCGGATCACAAAAGTTTCCATGTTTTTCCATCAAACAACGGTGGAGCTATCTAAATGCTACCACCCTAATCTGTTACTCACTGCTCGAGCCCAATCTAGTCCGAAGTTGAACTAGAACATGTACTAGTTGTCCTTCCACCCACCTCACCTAATATTTAAAGAATGAACAAAGAAAAGTGCCTGCCTAGACAGAGGGTTTTCTGTACAGAATTAACATAAAACCCAAACCTGAAGTTTTTACACCAATATACAAGATGGCACAGCCACAATCTTTAAGCAATGCACTAGTTGGTGAGTTGTCACATAAGTGACATGGGGCCGAGTAACCAAGCTTCGGGAGGTTGAACCGATTTACAAAGCAGCCGGTTAGGAACTCAAGAGGAGAAACCAGCTTCCATTGCTTGAAAGATTGAAGCAGTATCAAACCTGAAATTTCTGAAGCTCTTGCCAGGTCCGGTATCAGGAGGGTGAATATCAGGTTCAGGTCGGGTAGGCTGGGTCTCTGGGATCATTGTGCTACTACTCCCCGTCGAGCTGTTTTTTGCTTTCCATACAGTGATCGCTAACAGAATGAAAACAAAGCTTGTCAGTAGCATACAACGTTTGCATAAGATCAAAAACTATGGTAACAGAGAGAGCCTACCTCTGAGAGGCATATCCAGTTTTGGAGCAATCAGTGGCTGATGAACTGAAATCCAAGATTTCAGTGCTCTGCATGAAGACATTGATCCTTTTAAACTTTGATGGTAGACACAGCCACTAGAGAAGACTATAAACGTCATAGAACATAATGCTTACGCTAGAAAAGGGGCCACCATATAAAGTTTAAGGCCGGTGCTCCCACGAGATATAACATCATCAGTTGCCGGCTGAAGTTCATCTAACCGCTGCCATGCAATTTCCTGCATAAACATAACAAAAGGATACTTCTGATTATTACAGCCTGCAGCAGGTTATACGCCTAAAAATCTTACTAAACAAATCCAACCAAACATTAGAAATCACGAAGCAGGAAGAGGAAAGGAAGATAACAAAATAATTGATTCAGAGACATAATAAAGGCTTTTGCATGAACGTTCTTTATGTTACGATGAAAGACAAATCGAAAACATCAATATGGGATAAGAACTTTAGATGTCAATCTCTCATTAAAATTTAGCTTTATTCCCTTACTACCGTATGAATTCTATTTAGCTTTGTTTCCTTCCTTTTCTAGAGGAGGAAGGAAAGATCTTTCAAACGATACAAAAGAAATCCTTATAGTTATTCGTTACAGCTCACGCATGCATACTAAATCATATACAGAAAGGCAAACTTCAAGAAATAGCTTGCCCAAACTACCCATATCTAAAATTACAAGTGTGAATCTGCGTTTACATCATGTTGTCTTAACTGAGGTTGTAAAATCATTCAAAAAGCTAATTTCAGCTTTATGCATATGAAATGAGGTTGTAAAATTACCCTAAAAGCTAATTTCAGCTACATGAGAACATAAAGTTAGTTGGCATCCTTTTCAAGACTGTGGTAGCATTGGGTTGGTGATGTTCTGGGTAGGGCCTAAGTTGATAACTAAAAGAGGCTAAGTTAAAGCCCCATCTCTTTCTTGTCATACCCACGGAAGTAGATCCCGCCTGTGGCACTGAAATTGGGGCAATAATAGGGCCACCACTAGAGCCTTTTTATTTATCAAAAAAAGAGTCACTTCCTGGAGTGGTGTATAATCAAGTAAAGAATAATATTCTCTTTATAGAAACACCAACATTCTAGAAAAAAAAATAATAATTAGAAAACCAAGATTCTCGAGCATAAGAATCACATACACTGATCTCTTTTTTGGTGAGCGGTGCAAAGGCAGTATCATCCTTCACTCCAGCGATTATATAGAGCCGGACTCTCTGCTGTCCAAATGTTTTCTCAATGTATTCATCTTTGTCAAGAAGCGTAGCAACATCAAACCCTGTTTCCTCGAGGACCTGCATTTGCAGCAAGAAACATACAGGTTACAACAGGACAAGAGGGAGACAGTTGGAAAGTGAGAAGAGAGCTGCCTATTATGAATGACAAGTATATCCTCTCAGCACAAAATAATTGTACGAAAATTAATCTTACTTCTCTGATAGCACAAGCATGGTCTTCCTCGTCTTTGTTCTTTTTGCCACGTGGAAAACTCCAACTTGACCCTTTCCATCCCTTCACCAATACACACTGCAAAGTGAACAAATTGAAGTTAAAAAACAAAGTCAGAACATTTAGATAAGATCACAAGATCATGACATACAAAGTGACTTTCTAATGTCAATTATCAATAGGCCACTAAATTAAGGATAACCAGATTCAAGAAAATCAAGACATTGAAAGGGCAAAAAAAATATATGAAATAATTCCTGCTAAGATGAGGGTTTAAAATCTGGCATCCTCACTTGTTCACAGTAAACCTCACCCGTTCATATGTTTCATCCAAAATGATTGCGCCAGTTACAGGAACTCGAACTTTGTAGGAAGTGAAGTCCTTGAATATGTCATCAAGGTGAGCTACATAAGGCTTTAGAACATCACAACTATTAAACACTGAGAATATATTAAGGAAACGACGTACGTGAAACAAAAAGAGCATAAAAACAAAATTACGAGTGGGAGAAGGAACAGCCACAAATGATTTACATCCGATACTACCAATTCAATATTAAGTTAGCGTACTTCATACAAGCCTATTAACTACAGTCTGGTCTGTGATCAAGTCATTCTTGATTTTAATCTGTCAAAACGAAAATGTAGACTTGTCTGGTGACAACACCCTATACCCCATTACCCATCTAAGCTGACAATCCTGAAATGCATTCCAAATCCATAAATTAAATAACAAAGATTGAGAAGGATAAAAAGACATTCAAGATTAAATTATATGAATGTGAGAAGAAAAGTCAAAACAGCGGAAGCATGAAATGAAAACAACAAATTCAACTTTTGGATCTTGTATATACCAACAAAAAGAAGACGCCAAAGCCGAAAATGGCTTAAGGACAAGCTAAAAAAGGATACTTAAAGAAGTGAACTCCTTCAGATTAAGTGACTTGAGAGATGGGTTCTTCTCCACTGAATTGTCCTCATAAAACCAATGTGCATACTCCACAAGAAACAAAATTCTCTCAAAGGACTGGAGATCTTCTTTTGGCACATTCAAAACAAACCGACTGCGTATTCAAACAAGTAAAGAAAATTGCTTCAGCTCTAGTCAAGCATAGTCCTCAAGAGAACAGTCCGGATGACTAACTTGACTCTCAATTTTAACTAAAAGAAATATACATACAAGCAAAAGAAATAGTCATCAAAATGCTCGTAATTTTGATCTTAAAAAAGTATCAATTTTGCAAACGAACGAGCGAATCATCATTTTCAAGCATACATCGATAGGTTTTCTGATTCGAGTCAACAATTTCCCCTATTTTCTCTAAGATTACAAATGAACTGTGGCAAATTTAAGCATAATTAAACAAGTACAGATCCTAATTATAAATGTGTGTATATATATAACGAAAACCTATATTCCTCCGCTTTCAAAGAAACCGAACGAAGCGAAGAAAATTTAACAATGAATGAGAGTGGAAAGGAGAAATGGACCTGCAGAGATCATCGAGGAGTTCTTTAGGAGGGAGGCCGGCCTTGAAAGGAACACTGGAAGAGCGGTGGATGCCGGACATGGCTTCCGATGTGTTCGACGGCGAATCTTCTTCTTCTTCTTCTTATTCTTGCCCGGAGCTCCTTCGGTGGGTGGCTTCGCCGACGGAAAGAGCTCCTTCTCTCTCTCTCTCTCCTAGGGTTCCGAGCTCAATCC
>JAFMPE010127840.1:3490-13953 GCA_024759925.1 Ficus religiosa
ACACACATTTTGTTATACTTTTATGAAAATGACGTACAACCAAAACTATAGCGTTCTCACTTTTTGCTTTTTGAAAAAACAAAATCGATTTAGAAAAGAGGTCAAACTTGACAAGTAAAGATTTTCTACAATATTATTTTCAGCTATAATTTTACATATAAAGCTAGCTAGGACGCCTAGGGCTTCACAACACTTACAATTTACACATGGTTTACATTTTTCCTCATATTCTCTACGAGCTGTTTCTTTAACATTATCTCTTGTTTTTTCATTTCAGTCCTTCCAACCTTACACCTTCTTTGGTTGGAGGGAGAGGAATTAACGATCCTTTTGTTTAGTTGGACGTAGATGAAGAGAAAGGAGAGAAAACAAGAAGGAACGAGTGATAGATAATTTAAGTGAAGAAAACGAAGAAACAGAGACTAGATTTTTTTTCTCTCATGATATTTAGTATGAAAGAGAGGAAATGACATAAAAATCATCTATCTTATTTATATGTGTGTGTATCTATATACACGTATAAATATATATAGAAATATTAGGGAAAGAAAAGAAAATATTTTGTTTGTAAAATGATTGTGTTATCTATCTCTTCAACTTAAAAGAGATTATAATTAGAATATTTTGATGGATTTTTACAATTTCTCACTTTCTCTTTCCTCTTCTATCAGGCAATTATAAATATTAAAATCGCTCTACAAATCACATACACACTCTCTTTTCCTCTATTTTTTTCTCTCATACCAAACATGCTCTTAAACTTACAGAATCTAATCCCTCTATTAATAAATAATTCATGAAATTCACCAATAAAAAATTTAAAGAGTGAGAGAGAGAGTATTTTATTCCCAGAAAAATATTAACAGCTGATAAAATAAAATATTAAAGTATTAATTAGATTCATCTCGGTATGTTTATTATTTTTGTCTTTCTTATTAAACAACTACTGTAATTTTCTTCGTTCTTTATCTTTTCCTACCTTTTTAATATATCCATCATTTTAACTATCTTTCATATTACTAAGTAAAACGTGACTGTTGACATTGATCATGGAATTCTCATCCCTAATTTTAACTTTCCCCAATTGTACAAGACTAAGCTTGTGTTTGGTTTGCCCGTTGAAAATGAAATTTTTAAATTATAGTTGATTGACTTTTCAAAAGTTAATTATAAATTTTATTAACTTTTCAGTAAAAGATAAAATTTGATATGAAAAAATACAATTGAACGTCAAATAAAACTTAAGGCATATACTTTTTACAATACACAATTCATTTAAGACAATTCTTCTCTCATTTCTCACTCTGTTTTTTTTTTTTTTTTTTAAATATAGGGATGAAAAATTAAGTCTCTGGATTTTCATCTTATAATAAAATTAGATATTAAATTCGTTAGACTATATATACAGCCACGTTTCCTTTTCTTTCTTAATCCAACAACAATCCTGATCTAATTCCTATCACAAATCTCATAAACCCCACCAAAACAAAGCCACTGATATTTTCTCACTCAACATGCACACAAGAACAAAAACACAGCTACGTGGCTCCCATCTTGTGAACCATAGCCAGTCGATCCCAGACCACAAAATCAACACTAGGCTTAGATCAAAATCCCCAAAATTTAAAACTTTCAAAACCAGATATAGATAGAAACAAAACCAAAACCAAAACCCCACCAATTTAAAACCACACAAATTTTCCCCTACAGCCAATCAACATCCCATGCCAACCCTTATAGCCAACTCCTCACCAAGTCCCACAACACTAAACACAAAACATTCCTTATCTCTCATACGACATCCAAAAAAAAAGAAAAAAGAAAAAGAAAAATGGGTTGTGCTTCTTCCAAACGAGTCGACGCCGACGCCTACCGTCCGGCGCCGGCGAGCTTCGCCGTTTTCGATATCAACTCCATCAAGGAGCCGTGGATAGTGGTCGAAACGGCGTCGTATGACCAGAAGCCCACCCACGTACCGGCCCAAATCCTCGAGAAGCTCAACTCGTTGGAGGCCGAGCCAGTCCCGCCTCACTCATGGGTCGAGGTCAGCAAGGCCCTCGAGGACCTCAAGCCCACTCTCCAGCCCGGCCCAAAATCACTCCCCGGCCCGGAAAAGCCTGGCCCAATACAGCCTTCTCCGCCGCCGCCGCCTGCCGCGGAGAAGGATGGCAAAGCCGATAGGAGAGTGTCCTTCCACACGTTGGAAGAGCTCGACGCCAAGCTGTCAAAATCCACGCAACAGACGGAGTTGAGGAAGGCTGCGTCGATGAAGACCGAGTCAGGAACCGAGTTCCGACCGACGCCGGCCGCGGCGGTGACGACAGTAGCCGGCGCCGGCGTGGGTAAGGGCCTGAGGGATAACATGTTCATACTGAGAGACAGGCAGGAGAGAGAGAAGGAAGGGAAGCTCGCGAACTACGAGAAGATGATGAAGTTGAAGCGGGACCCGCTGAGCGAGTTTCCAGAGAAGTGCCCTCCGGGAGGCGCCGAGGCGGTGGTGGTCTACACGACGTCGTTGCGAGGGGTTCGTCAGACGTACGAGGATTGCAACAAGGTGAAATCCATCTTGGATTTGCAACGAGTGGTGTACGACGAGAGGGATGTTTCCCTCCACGGCGAGTTCCTCAGCGAGCTGAAGGAACTACTAGGGGAAGAGGCCGGCGTGCCCAGGGTGTTCGTGAAGGGAAGGTTCATCGGTGGAGCAAAAGAGGTGGCAGACCTAGATGATGCCGGCCGGCTCGGCAGGATTCTTACCCATGCAGGGGTGGAGCGAGGGATCGGTCGACAGGCGTGCGGTGGTTGTGGTGGGGCCCGCTTCGTGCCGTGCCTCGAGTGTGGTGGGAGTTGTAGGGTTATGGTGAATGGGGATAAGGAGAGGTGTCCCAAGTGCAATGAAAATGGTTTGGTACTCTGTCCGGCTTGTCTTTAGGGTTTAGTCGTTGTGGCGTGGTTAAATTTACATGAAAAATTCACGTCTCGAGTAAATATTGTCATGTCAGTATTCTATAAACGACATGACCATATTGGTATGATTGTGTTGATATGATGTGACATGTGAGATGATGAGATTGCTGTAATTGTGGTGATAATGTAATGAAAATAGTTGTGTATGTAAGGAGTGAACCGTCGTATACATGTATATTTAAATACGTGCCAGTATAGCATGTCTCAATAGGACAAGGTGGGGTTACATAATTTTCGTTAGTAGCATTTTGGACATGGCAATTTCGATAAAATGTAATTTAGTATTTTTTTTTTATTTTGAATTGGGCATTTGGGACTTGGAATTGGCCAAGAAGAAGCGTGGAAGAGGATGAAGAAAAAGAAGAAGAAATCAATATTGGAGCAGGAAAAGAAAAACATGAAAGAGGAAGAAGGGAAAAAGAAAAAAAAGTAACCCCCATGGAGGAGGAGCGGAAGATGAAGAACGTGGAAGAGGAGGAAGGGGTAAAAAAAAAGAAAAAGAAAAAAGAATGTCAAAGAAACGGTTTGAAGATAACAAAAGAGAAACGCCACGTGGTGGACTTTGGAATAAGGACGAAAATACTTATTCGTTCTTTTAAATATGGTAAAGATTAAAGTATTTAGTATTGATGAGTTCTTATTTGGAGTATATTAAGATATATATTTCATTGACGTTGTACCTTTTATTTAATCCGCCGTTTGCGTTAGGTCATGGGTGATGCGCATATGTTGGCATATGATATATGTATTGTTTAAGAAAATATTGATATTTTGGAGAGTTTGGATATAGTTTAAAATTAAATTTTATTTTGATTTTTTAAAGAAATGATAAGCATTAAAAATGATCTATTATCTATATATAAAAAAAAAAAAAAAAAAAAAGGTTTTACACAAGACTTTTTTATGCCAAAGTCCTATAAAATCAAGCATAGTACTTAGGAGTCGATTTGAATCATGATAATGTTAATTTACAAAGTGTACAAGTATATTAGGTTATAAAAAATCTATTATTTGACTAAATAAAACAATAAAAAAAATAAAATAGAACTTTGATTGTTGTCTAGTTGACATTAACATTTTGAATTGTTTTTCTATATATTTTTTCCGATATTTTCCTAATATTTCCTGAAATTCTATATAAAAAAAAAATACATTATAACCTCACAAAAAATCGATGTTTTTATTTCTATATTTTGAGACCTTTAAAAACTCTGAATTTCCAATATCGAACAAATTTTTTGCCATCTGTCTAGTACATTTACAAGTCTTACAAAACTACAAGTCTGTGTTTTCTGGTTGAGTATTTCTTTCTTATTAACTTTTATTTTAGATTTTTGGAGATTCGTTAGCGGACTTGAAACGAGTATCGTACTTAAGGAAATTTTAAAATGAAAATGCAGTGAATGGCATTATACGGGAAATTTAAATGAATTAGAAAAAAAGGGCCCAACCGGGTTCGAACCGGTGACCTCTTGATCTGCAGTCAAATGCTCTACCACTGAGCTATGGACCCCTGGTGCAAATGCTTCACATTTTTTCATAATTATACGATTTCTTGTAACATTTTCTTTCAAAAATTTTTTTTTTAACACTTTCCATGTTTAATCATTATTTTTTTCCCTCTCTCATTCACAAAAAAAATAAAAAAAATAAAGAGATTTAGAGATAAATAGTCTTATTTTTTTAATTAGTTTTTTAACAAATTGTCCAAATTTTCAAAAATTAATTAAAATATCATTTTTTCTAAAATAATTAATCAATTTTCTTAATTGGTTAATCAGTAATTAACCACATAATATTATTAATATGATTAATTAGTAATTGGTCACATACGTAAATCACTAAATTTCATAATCGATCATTGATTAATCATTAGTTGATCACTTATAGACTAGTCAATCATTATTACTAAATTTCATAATCAATTACTGATTGATTAAACATAAAAAAATGACAAACGGCCATTTTAATAAATAAAAGAAAAAAAGTTCGACCATCTATTACATTAGGTGACTAAAAAAAGACCACCGAACCTAATTTTTCAAAAATAAATAAATAAACTCTTTATTTATATATATTCACTTTCTTTTTTATTTTTTATTTTTTATTTTTTATTTTTTATTTCTTTTTTCAAATCCTTGCTACATGTCGCCTTTTTAGTTAATAAAATCCTACATGTCGACTTTTTTTTTTTTTTTTCCCTTCTTCTCGATTAAAGGCATAAGCATACCATACTCGAAATTAAATAAATTTTAATTTTAAAAAAGTTAAATATAAGTTAGATAAAATAAATAGCATAACTATCTACCTTAAAGAGTAAAGACCTATATAGATTCCGCTTCTGGACACATCTAAAAATTTTACTTTTTGTGGTTGCAGCAAAGTATAACTACAACCGCAATACCTTTCCTGATTTCATTACAGTGTGTTAAGTTCGAATTCCCCATTTTTAAGTTATAAAAATTAATTTTATAAAAAAATTTAAAAACTACTTTAAAAATAAAAAGTAATTAGCCTAAATAATCTCCGAATCCTTTTGAAGATGACGGTTTGGTCCATTTTTTTCTTTTTTTTTTTTTGTCGAGATGACTCTAAACTCCCAGTTTCTCGATCGTTTCAATCATTTCCATCCAATTCCTTTAATTTTATAACAGAATCTTGCTCAAATGATTATTTTTATAATAAAATGACTAAAATACCCTCAAATCTCTCTCTCTATCTCTTTCCCTCCCTCCCTCCCTCTCCCAACAACCTACATCAGGGGTGTCTCTTTCTCTCTCTAACCCCCCCTCCCAACAAACCACAGATCTGGGCCGCCGGCGACCTCAAATGCACCCCCGGCCGGCGACCTCGAACGCCCCCCACCCAGATCTAGGCTTGCCGGCGAGCTTAAACGGGTGCCCCCCCCCCCCCAACGGTTCTCACTTCAAACGTAGCCCCAACCGGCCGAGCTTGCCCCGCCCTCGGTTTTGATCTTAATCCCCCTAGATCTGGGCATTGGTCTCGAGGAGAGAGAGAGATCGGGAGGGAGGGAGGAAGGGACCGAGAGAGAGAGAGAGAGAGAGAGAGAGATATGTATTTTTAAAATTTTTAAAATTAATTATTAATAAATTACTAAAATATCCTCTTCTGTTAGAAATTAACGGCATTGGATGAAAAGAACTATAATTACCAACATTTTAAGAGTTTAGGATCATCTCAACTAAAATAAAATAAAATAAAGATCAAATAATCACCTGTTAAATAATTCAGGGACTATCTGACCAATTAATTCTAAAAAAAACAAAGGGATCATATACCCCTAGGAAGCAGACAATAAAAATTATTTAAAAAAACAAAAAAACAAAGAAATCTTTTAACTATTGATCTTCTAGAAGAACAATCTCTTTTGAATAATTCATGAGAAACAAGCAATCATGAATTTGTTCAAGGCTACCGTTTTAGAGCATTAACAAGTCACTCCTAACATCATATATGTTTGGTCAACAACTCCAATAGTACCCCCCTAAGTTAGGGATTGAAGAAACAAAATTGTGATATTTTTATACTTTTTTTTTTTTTTAAACCACAAAACCACCCTTTGAAGCATTCAGAGCATGTTCTAGATGGTGAACGGAGTCGCTGTTGACCATAGTATAAAAATTACCTGCTGAAAAGGACAGGGTAACACCAAGTCTTTGTATTTATGTTAAAGTCCCACCATGCAGATGGCCTAACTAAACCATTAATGGTTTCCCTAAATTAAAGTGTTCCATTTTCCACACCATAAAGAGGTCCACGATTTGAGATTTAAAGCACTGAAAAAGAAAAAACAAAATTATTCAATAAACTGATTATAACTTGTCATTACGTTCAATTAAAAGACAATTTATTGAAATCAACAAAAATTTGATAACATGATTCATTCCATTTACTGCATAATAATTTCTTCTTCATGATTGATCCAAACTCCAGTGCACCATCAATACATGTTATTGTAAATATCAGTTTTTCGTCTATATATATATATATATAGTTTATACTTATTTATACAAACTGTAAGAACAGCAAAAAAGAGCAACCACAATATAACAGCCTCAGCCTCTATAAGAAGATTATACATCACACTGGGTGCATATATTTACCACCCATTACGAATACCCTCCTCTCCAAACTTTCCTATATATATATATATATATATATATCTAAAGCACCGATACCAAACCACTACTGTCCTGCTCTAGTTTTTGGCTCCAATTTCGTCTTTAATTTCCTTTCTTCTCTAACTTTTGTATTTGTATCTGTACTTTCTGTATAGTGTATCACTGCTCAAGCGTCTTGATCTGCAAATATATCCAACAGAGACAGTGCCTGCACAATAAGAACAACCACTAATTATGATTTTGGCCAACTGGGTATTAGCAATCGGGTTAAGGCCGAGTTAAGGTTAAAGTTCACCTCAGGCACGTTGAGCTCAAGGCGGAATTTCGGTCCGTCATAATGGTGAAGAATTGGCCTGAAAGAGTCCTCCTCAAGTGGTTCGCAAATTTTCCTTGTGATCACTCGAACCTGTCCACCAAAAGAATAATCCAAGTTAAAGCAAAAGCAATAAGAATAAAATTTGTAGCTCTTTTCAAGTTTAAAGGACAAAAGGGGCATCATTAACAGGAATCCAAGATTAGCAACAGTTACTAAATCATAGTAGAAATCGAATTTAGAGTAGGATCCGATGAAACATGTACCTGAGCAGGAAAACGTGATTCACCAGGGCATTTCTTGTCCTCCCAAGCCGTGGGGTCTATGTTACTCCCACCAAAACTCGCAGCCTGCAAACAAACAGAGTTCCCATCAGCAAAAAACCAAAGCTAAAGAACTGAACTTTTCTAATCTAAATTCTAAAAAGCTTCACTCCTCACCCAAACACAGTTGCAAAACCAAAAGTAATAAAATGACTCAAATCACTTTCTTTTATTTGTTAAAGCAAAATGACATCGGACCACAAAGAACAACAGGTTTTTTAGTCCGTCGTTTCTGGTGTTGAAAAGAAAGAGATTATTTTACTAAAAACTATAATTTTTAAGATTGTTATTAACTATGACAAATTCCTTAATCATCCTAAATTGTCAAAAACACAAAGATATGAATTTCTCTGGGGGGAAAATTTGTGTTGGGCAAAAGAGAAACAAAGTACAAACCTCAAAAATTCCATGGAGTTGGTGGGTGGAGTAGTTGTAAAGGAAAAGGGGCAAGCCCGGAGTAATTGCCCGAACTGAATCCCGGTAACGAGGAGGCAATCCTATAACCAGGAAAATTATCAGTAAATCAAATAATTTCGCTCAAGAATTTACACATAAAACAGGTAAAATTCATTGAAAGATAAAAGAACACATACCAAAAAGCTGTCTTTTGAGATTCTCTTGCATGGTATCGTTGTTGCAGACGAAGATGTAGCCACCGACGGTCTCGTTTCTCGGCAGAGACTCCGACGGCGGAAGCGTCTTGAATCTCTTCTCGGAACTGCTCTTACTCTCCTTATTCTCAGAGTTAGCCTCTCCATTGCTCTTCTTGCCATTTCCACTCTTCTTCCCACCCTTACCTCCATGGACGTCCTCGTTCTTCCCACCTTTCTTGTGACTCTTCAGACCAAAATCGTTGCTAATTATGTTATGGTTAAACGCAGACTTGTTGGAAGAGTAAATCCCCTTGTTGAACCCGCCATTAATCCCGACACTAGGGTTCCCATTCTTCCAATCGTTGAACGAGTTAAAGTCGGCGGCTTTCGGCTTGAAGCTGTTCCAGCCGTCGTTGAACGGCGCGTTGAAGTCGGAGCCGCCGGACTTGAAGCTGCTCCAGCCGTCGTTGAACGACGAGGCGTTGCGATCGGAGCCGACGACGCCATTGCTAGGGTTCAGGTTGATATTGCTCGCCGGAGGAGCGTTGACGGCGACGTCGCCGCCGACTCTGATGTCGAAGTTCCGCCTCTCGCCGGGGCGCCTCGTCGCGTACGAGCTGCTCCAGATCGAGTCGTTGAGAGAGAGGTTCGCGACGCCCGACGTCTGGTGCCGGAGCTGGTCGCTGAACTGAAGAAATTGGTTGTTGTTATTCTCCATCTCCGGTGGCGAATTCCGATCAGAACCGAATCCAGGGATGAGCAGAAATCGACAAGCTTTCCGAGAAACAAAAAATTAGAGAGAGAAAGTGAGTTGTTCTGTGAAATCAGATGAAAGAGAGAGAGGATTGGTGAGGAAATGGAGTGTTATATAAGAAGCGTTTTTATTTTTTATTTTTTGGGGGTTTGAGACTGATGAGAGCGAAATGTTTTAACAAGAAATTTCGAGGAAAGACATTGAAGATTGCGTGTGGATTTGTCAAAGAAGAGGAAATTTAAAAAAAAAAAAAAAAAAAAAAAAAAAGAGTTAAATGGAAAGTAATTTTCAAAGTGGTAGGATAATGAAAACATGGTGAGAGCATCTCCACTATAAACCATCGATCAGACAGTATTTATTTTTTCTAATTGATCTCAAATTAAGATGATAAGATCATGAGTAGATCGTACGGCCGTGGTTAATGGTCCTATGGGGCTATGGTGAGGAAAGTTTCACCGTAGTGAAGTGATTGATTTATTATTATTATTATTTTTTTGTTTTATCTTTTGTTTTTGATCTTTTTTGAGCTAAGTACGAGAATGATGACAAAACGAAAACGCGTTTTTACGTGGGGAGAGAACTGACGTGGAAGAGAGAGAGGGAGAGAGAGAGAGGGAGAGAGAGAGAGGGGGAGGGGGGAGTTGGGGGGTATTTCGGGGAATTTGAGGAAGAAACATGTTCTAGAAGGTCTAGGAGGTTCGGTTAGGTCAATGAGTTCACATTATTTGCTTAGATGCTAAGATTTTGTAAGCAGAGGTGGGCAAATGCCAAATGGAAGCGTAATTGCTGTAAAGCCTGTGAACTTTGGGCATGGCTCGTGACTGTCACGTGTGATGGCAGCTCTCACGCATAAAAAGTTCAGACCGGTGAATTTCTATGGTTTTTTCTCCCCTTTTTATTTATTTATTGTTTATAAATATGATAAATTGTTTATTTAATCTCTAATTTTTTTTATGAGATTACGATAGGATTCTCAACCTCTCTCTCTCTCTTTTTTTTTTACTGTTAAAAGGTTCATAAACTCTTTTAAAATATACAACATGGTCTTCTTTTTAATTATTAACCGACATTAACAATTTAGCATAAAATGTCAACTTCTATGTGTAATTAAGAAAAAAAAGTTATCATGATTCAACTTATATATATCATACATATGATCCATTTCATGTAGTTTTTAAACTTTGTTAATAAAATGATCATTTTGTACATTTTTAAAGAGTTTATGACCTTTTAACCCAAAATATATATATATATATATATATTGGAATTCAATCACAACTTCATAAAAAGATTGGAGATTAACATGTAATTTACCGATGTAAATAATGCTTGGAAGTTCAAATTAATGTTTCGAAATTAAAGTAGGGAAGCGAA
>JAFMPE010127851.1:0-10463 GCA_024759925.1 Ficus religiosa
TTAGTAGCATGCGTTCTAGACCAACTGAGCAGACCCTAGTATAAAGTATGCTAGAAATGACTCCTGGTATGCTAGAAGTATACTTTACAGCTATCCTCAGCCGTGTAAAAGACGCTACACGTTGTCTTTTTTCTTAATTTAAAAAAAATAAAAAATAAAAAATAAAATGAAAAAAATACAATTTTACTAAAGTTAAACCTATATATCAAATATGGCTAAGAGGAAAATCTCTTAAAGTAATCGGAAAATTGCGTGTTTACCCATTCATTAGCTTTAGTAGCCTGTGTTCTAGTATCTAGATATGCTTTACAGCTGAGCAGTCCCTAGTATCTAGTGTGCTAGAAATGACTCCTAGTATGCTAGAAATATGCTTTACAGCTATCCTCAGCCATGTAAAAGACGCTTCACTTTGTCTTTTTTCTTAATTTAAAAAAAATAAAAAATAAAAAATAAAATGAAAAAAAATACCATTTTACTAAAGTTAAACCTACATATCAAATATGGCTAAGAGGTAAATCTCTTAAAGTAATCAGACAATTGCGTGTTTACCCGTTTATTAACTTTAGTAGCCTGTGTTCTAGTATCTAGATATTCTTTACAGTTGAGTAGTCTCTAGTATTTAGTATGCTAAAAATGACTCCTAGTATGCTAGAAATATACTTTACAGCAACCCTCAGTTGTAAAGGAGTAAAGGATGCTGTACTCTGTCCTTAATATGCTTTTCAGCGTACAGAAATATGTTAAAAAAGAAAAAAGAAAAAAAAAAAAAAGCAGCGAGAGAGAGGGAAAGAGAGGAAAAATGGTAGAAAAAACAAAAGTAATTTTGAATGGTCTCACAAATTTTAAAACTTATCAAAGATACAAGTTGTGCTCTTGCGCCCTTTACTTGCGTCTAGGATATTAAAATAATCTCTTTTTTTTAACCTTCAATCAACAACAAAGATATTAATATATTTACAGTTAAGATCAGTAAAAATAAAAAATAAAATTTTTAAAATTTTAAAATACAGTCAAATCTCATGTATTTTACGAGGAAAAAAGGATAGTAAAGAGTATGTCTATTCTTTTATGTACGTGGGATATAAGCATAAATTTACCTGCAGTTGTCATAAGAATTTGCAAACTTTGTGGTTTGATGGAGTCCATATCTAAGCTTTATATATACTCAAAACCAATATATAAAATACTATGAAAGATTTGTGATTGCGGATATAATCTAACTATAATTTTATATTTAATTTTATCAAAATATATAGAATTTGAATCCACATATTTTCAAGATCAAATAATTAAATAAAGAAATAAAAAAAGGTTTGGATGTTCATTATTTAAAAAAAAAAGAAGAAGAAGAAGAAGAAGAAGAAGAAGAAGAAGAAGAAGAAGAAGAAGAAGAAGAAGAAGTTTAGGTCATATGTTTACGTATCCAATTGACATGTGATCTCCCTTGGAAGTTCTAATGGAGAATTACTAAAATCCAATAAAGCAGCTGGCTATTGGATAGGAGAATGTCTACATAGGCGTAGGGCCTTGAAGGGAGTACATTTATTGGTGTGCAAAAACAGTCTATTTGATATTTGTGATCAATTGTATTATGCTATATTTATCATTTGACATTATCATTATATTTTGAAATTCGGAAATTAAAATTTTTAAATAATCAAAATATAATAAAAATGTAATGATTATATGAAAAAATTGAGACATCACTTAACAAAAATTAAATTTTCAAATATGACTTTGGCTATATATGTTTGCCTACGGATTTAACATTTTGTAAATTTTATATCAAAGATAAGATTCTCTCATATAGCTCTTTTTAACCCAAATATTAAAATTTGTTATTATCGCATCAATTTAACATTTGATTGGAGATGAAGATGCTATCAGAACATTTTTTAATACAATACCAAATTCATTTGCCAAGTTTTAATTTTGATATTATATTCATAATGTTAATTTTTAACATGTGATTGCTATGAATTAGTGCATATTGACTTTTCTTTTGATCACTACACTATTGTTATTTTCTCATTATTTATATAAATACAAAAAAGCAAATCTCAATGAATTGTTAAACTTAATAATATAGTATTAATATTCACATTTGCATTGAAGATAGTCACCATTTTAATAATATATTCGGTCTTTCCCGTTAGGAAAAAAAAACCTTCATACATAAGTACATGTACAGATATTATATGTGGTGTTAAGATTCAAATATGGAAAACTTCCTAAATATATATATATATATATATATTCAAATGGAAAACTAGCTTCTAACGCCCGTGAGTAGTGCAGTTGGGAATTGGGTGGAAATCAATCGAATGGTGCTCATGGTGTGGGACAAGTATCCTTGAATGTGGACCACAGTGTTATTAGGCTACCTTAAGCCCGTGAAGAAATATATTCCCCCTAGTTAGGGAAAAAGTTTTATCCCGTAACGGTAACAGCCAAAATCTTTCTGTTGAGGCAAATAATCCCGAAACTCTTTTGCACAACTTACAACTCTGGCTGTTCCTACAATGTAATTTGTCCATTTCTCTACGTTCTTCAATCAAACTGTTTAGCCCGTGAAAAGGCCTCGTGTGTGTACTTGTCTGGTTATATATATATATATATATATATCTATACGTGTGTATATATAAATATGTATTTGTGCTGCATATTTGCACATGACCGATAGGCATGGTTTAATGGTATAAATATGAAAAAAGCTAAACTGGCCAAATGATTTCATGCGTTTTATTTGTGAACATTAAAAATTGAGAACATAATATAATGGTCATTTCACAACTGACTCTAAATTATTTATAAAAAAAAAATGCAAAGAAAAAAACCTTGGGAGGACCACGTAGAAAGAGCTAGAGGATTGGAATCACGTCGTTCACTGATGTTGGAAAGAGATGTTGCTGAGAAATCTGACGAAGTCTTGAACTCGTTCATCTGAAAAAATAAAAAATAAAATAATGTTCCAAATATATCAGATGGGAATTTAAGGAAATGCAACAACATGGGAGGAAGGATAATTATTTTCAAAAAAAAAAAAAAGACAAAAAAGAAAATTTTTGGGGCGAGTTTGTGGACAGTTTACCGAACTGGGTGCACTGCCAGATGAGCCATTCCATCCGATGTGTGCCACGTGTTTAACATCTGTTGGGTACCCAATTTCCATCTCTCTCTCCTTCCCAACTACAACAACAAAAAAGATTGTTTTTTACCATATCTCTTTAGCCGCAAATCAAGTTAATTACAAATGCAAAATTCAGCCCAAAAAAAAAAAAATTTCATATGCAAAAACTTTTATAATGTAAATTAGAATTAGGGAAAATAGATTTAGAGAGAGAGAGAGAGAGAGAGAGAGAGATTTGAAAATGGTTAGGTTCACACCCTGAGCTGGGGCAATTATATTACTATATATACAATCTGTATAAAAGACTAGGGCATCAACCAAATACACGTGGTACAATCTGTGCAATGGACTAAGGCATCAACCAAATACACGTGGACTGATCTTGTACAATGCAATATGCAAATGAAGACAAGATACAAAAGGAAAAGCTGAGAATGACCATTAAGAAAGGATATGCTACAGTGAGTATACAATAACTAGGCTATAGGCTTAGTTGCTTTGACAACCCCCCTCAAGCTCATTGGTCGTGGAAGAACAGTGAGCTTGGAACGAAAGGTCAGGAAACGTTGTGAGGGAAGAGCTTTTGTCATGGCATCATCTAGTTGCTCTTCAGAAGGTATATGCTGGATAACCAGATGGTGCTGCATCACCTTATTACGAATAAAATGGTGGTCAATTTCAACGTGCTTAGTGCGAGCATGAAGTAAAGGGTTGGCTGCCAAATATGTGGTACTAAGGTTGTCACACAACAAAAGTGGTGGAAAAGAGAGTGGAGCATTAATTTCAACGAGCAAAGATTCAATCCAGGAAAGCTCAGTAGCAGCAGTGGCAAGAGCACGATACTCAGATTCAGTGCTTGAGTGGGAGACAACCTTTCGTTTTGAAAAGGTCTAAGACACTAGATTAGGGCCGAGAAAGATGCAGAAACCACCAGTACTGCGTCTATCATCCGGCCAACCAGCTCAATCAGCATCCGTATAGCAGATCAAGGACATGTCCGAGGAGCTTTGAAAGGATATGCCATATGTAATTGTGGATTTAAGGTACTGCAAGATATGCTTGACAGCTTGCCAATGAGCGGAAGTGGGAGAGTGCATAAATTGACATACTTTATTCACTGCAAAATTGATATCTGGCCGCGTCAGAGTGCGGTATTGTAGAGCTCCCACAATGCGTCGATATTGTGATGGATCACTAAGGGGATGGCCATCATAAAGGGAGAGAGTAGGCCCAGAAGACATTGGAGCGTGATAAGGCTCACATTCTATCATATCTGCAAGATGGAGAAGGTCCTTGATGTATTTGGATTGACTGATATACAAACCTTGGTCAGTTGTGGAAACTTCTACTCCTAAAAAGTAAGAAAGGGGGCCAAGATCTTTGAGAGCAAAGGTAGAGTTGAGCTTGCCAATTAGGCGATGTAAGAATTGAGGATTATTGCCCATGAGAATGATATCGTCCACACAAACTAAGAGAAGCACGATAATAAAGCCAGTAGAGAAGAAAAACATTGAAGCATCAGCTCGAGAGGCAATTAAACCCCAAGAGAGTAAACATGAGCTTAACTTAGTAAACCACGCCCGTGGGGACTGTTTGAGGCCATTAAGAGCCTTCTGTAATTTGCACATCATAGGAACATGAGAGTTGATTACAAAGCCAGGTGCTTGTTCCCTATAGACCTGCTCCTGAAGTTCATCATTCAGAAAGGTATTATGAACATCCAATTGTCTAAGTGGCCATTTCCACATAAGAGCTAAGCAAAGCACAATTCGCACAGTATTTGGCTTAACAACTGGACTAAATGTCTCATTGTAGTCCAAACCTTCCGTTTGATGAAAGCCTTTTGCAACAAGACATGCCATATGTCTTTCAACACTTCCATCTGCTTTGAGTTTGAGCTTGTGAACCCATTTACAGCCAATGATTTTTTGTGAGGGGGGAGAAAACACTAATGTCCATGTGTTGTTTCTATAAAGGGCTGCAATTTCATGTTGCATAGCAGAGTGCCATTCAGATGTAGCCAATGCTTCTTTCACAGACCTGGGTTCTACCATTGATGCTGGAGAAGAGGCTGAAAGAACAAAGGCTTTAGGCTTAAAAATACCTGCTTTGGACTATGTACACATGGTGTGAACATTGGAAGCAGAATGTGGAATAAAGACACCTTTAAGAGCACTAGGAAGATCAGCAACAGATTGAAAATCTACATTAGGCACAATATTGGAAATACATTGTCGTGATGAATGTGGGGAGCCATTAATGTGAGAAGTGTCAAGTGCACAATTGGTGGAAAGAGACCTGAGGGGAACGAGAGGTGATGAAGTAGAAGAGGAAGGAGGGAAAGATGGGGGAGAAGGAGACGAGGGTGGAGGTGGAGATGAAGTAGAAGGTGGCAGGGATGTAAAAGATAAAATAAGAGAGTTGGAAGAAGAAGAATTTAAAGAATGATGTGGAACGGAAGAGGAAGTCAAGAATTTAGAAAATGGAAAAGCATTCTCATTGAAGATAACATGCCTTGAGATATAAATTCTACCAATTTGAGGTTGTAAGGACATGTAACCTTTATGTTGTAAACTATATCCTAAGAAAACATATTCAGAGGATCTAAGTTCCATTTTATTATGATTAAAAGGACGAAGAAATGGGAAGCATGCACAACCAAATGTTTTCAAAAAAGTGTAATTAGGTAGCCTCTGGTGCAAAGGGCGATTTATTGTGGAGGATTGGGGTTGGCAAACAATTAATGAGATAAACACTAGTTTGGAAAGCATGTGGCCACAAAGAAAATAGAGATAAGCTATGAGCTAGCAAAGTAAGGCCAATTCAACAACATGTCTATATTTCCTTTCTACACAACCATTTTGTTCTGGGGTGTAGGGACAAGCAACCTTGTGTAAACCACCAAGAGAGGACAAGAAATTTGAGACGGTTCAGTATTCACCACCCCAATCGCTTTGAAATGTTGTTATTTTTGAATTATTTGTGTCTCCACCATAGCCTTGAATTTGATAAAAGTTGGAAAAGTTTCATCTTAGTGTTTAACAGATAAATCCAAGAGAAGCGTGAGAAATCATCAATGAATAAGACAAAATACTTAACACCAGTAATGGAATTAACAGGGAAAGGACCATAAAAGTCCGAGTGAACAAGCTCAAAAGGTCTAAAAGCTCTAGAGTCAAAGTTTACAAATGGGAGTCTATGGCTCTTTGCTAACTGGCAAGAGTTACAAAAATCAAAACTGGACTTTGACCCTTGAAGATTACATAATTTTAAGACTTAAGAAACCACTCGAGAAGCAGGATGGCCCAACCGACTATGCCACAGGTTGGGATTGTTTTTCTGAGCTAGGAAGACAGTTGAAGGTTGAGAGGAGAGAGAGGGTGGATGAACAGCACGAAGATGGGATTGAGGTGAGCCAGGAGGACTAGTAACCTTGCAAAGACCTTGATCAAGATTACCCTGGAGTAGAGTTATCCTCGAAGGTTTGTCTTTCACCAAGAAAAAGTGAGGATGAAATTCAACATTGGCATCATTATCTAAACATAATTTGTTGACACTGACTAATTTCTTAAAAATTTCTAGAGTGTGCGAGACATTTTTCAGTTTTAATGGCTCAGTGTGTGTGTGTAACAACCATTCAGGCAATATTTCCAAAGGAGTTGTAAATGGATCCGCAGGTTTGCCAATCATTGACAGTTCTAGAACTGCTAAACCTACATTACATGCAATAGTATTTAAAATTACTACTGGAAAAATATATAAAAGATCATTGGGCCATGCGGGCTCTCCGTAATAATTATGACCCATCCCTTTAGCTAAATTAGCTCTTGATACAGGATCATTTAAGTCAGGTTTGAAACCCTTAAACTTTGATCAAAATAAGCATAAATGAAATCGGAATTTGAAAGAATACAAATCTTTCAATTTATAACTTCTAAATATAACTCTTTGAAAACAAAAAATTAAAGTCCAGCCATGAGGTTTTCCAACACGTGAAATGTAAATCTTCTTACCATTACCAACCATGACCTGCTCTGCCCCTTGGAAAGGTGTGAGTTCACTCAAAGTCGAAGCATCTGGGGTAAGGTGGTGAGAGGCACTTGAATCAACATACCACGCATTACCATGCACTGAAGAGGGAGTAGCCAGCATAGAGGAAGAGAAGTGAGCAGCCAGTGAGGTTGTTGATGAGTTAGTCATCTGGTTTTGAGGATTATAATTGAGGTTGGGTCTATGATAACAAACGGCAGCACCGTGTCCAAATTTAGTACAAATTTGGCACTGCAGCCTCCCGGTAGGACCTCCAAAGTTGTTTGGTTTGGGAGACCATTTATGCCTGATTTGTGATCCTTGAGGTTTTCCAAGGATGCCAGGTTGAGTGTTGTAAGAGTAGGCAGAGAAGTTTTGAGGGTATTTGTTGGGAAATGATTTATGGGTACTGTTCTGAGAAGGCTTGGGCTTATAGCACTGTGGTTTTCTATTATTGTTAGGCTGGAAGTTTGTGAGATTGGCTTGAACCAGAGGATTCACTTGGGTGTTCAAATTCAATTGAGAGAGGTTGATTTGATCAACAGAGGCTTTGTCTTTGCCGGCGAAGATCATGACTAAGCAATAAACTATGGATTTCCTCAACGTTTGGTTGGTCAACTCTTGCACTAATTGAATCAACAAGGGAATTATACCCAGGTCCTAATCCTTGCAATAGATAGATTAAATGATCATCATGTGAAACAGGTTCTCCAATAGATGCCAACTTATCAACAAGAGATTGCTTTTTAGAGACATGCTCATCTGTTGTCAGACCATCTTTCTTCAGCATTTAAAGTTCAGTTCTAAGTTCGATGATACGAGATCGATTGTTAGCTGCAAATCTCCGTTCGAGAACATTCTAGACTTCTAAGGCAGAAGAGTAACCAACTATCTGAGATGCCATGGCCTCTGTAAGGGATGAATACACCAGCTCATGATAAATTTATTCAAGCGCTGCCAGTGAGAGCATTGGGGATTGAGCACCTGTCGTTGAAGATCAAGAAATTTGGAAGGACATGGGCTTGTGCCGTCGATGAACTCCTCCAACCCATTTGCTATGATAACGTTCAACAACTGATTTTTCCAGAGAAGGTAGTTGTCGGGATCCGGCTTAATGGTGAGATTTTGTCCAAGATGAGGGAGAGCAGGTTGCAGAGGTTGAAGAATAGGGTTTGGATTTTGAGGAGTAAGATTTTGAATATGGGGAAACTGAGCATGAGCAGTAGGCGTTTTTGGATTTTCGGTTACACTAGCAGAGGGGTTTTGGGCTTTGGGTTAACTAGGCTACAGGCTTAGTTGCTTTGACAATTAGAAAGAGAGTAGTATTTATAATTACCAAAGATTTGGGACTGAAGCTTTTGTAGATTCCTTTCATCTTTGTTGTCATGGCAGAAACAAGAAGCCCAATGCCAGAAACCACTTTAGAGAGAGAGAGTTCTTTTCCCTGCACGAAAGTAGATGTACTTAGCTGATATACAAATATATATATATATATATGCACTATATTTTCTTGAACAAGAACAAAAAGAACTTTGGAGGCTTTAGACAAGACTCGTTGCATGTGATTTTGGAAACTTTTTTGCTTTCCCTGAGAATGAAGATTGATATCTACTAATCACGAAATAAAAAGATTTTAATTCGTATATTGAAAAAGAAATTTGATTTTAAATTGATTTCTTTTTTTCTTTTCTTTTTGAACCTCTCTCTCTCTTGAAAATTTTAACTTTTCTTTGGGGATGATTAGTTCACATGTCCATTTCAAACTAAAATATACTTTTTTATCTCAAATTTTATCTTTTTCTGAAAAAGTTTTTATTTTTTTCTGAAAAATTTTTTATCTTTTCTAAAAATTTAACAAAAATTTTTAACTCAAATTTAAAATTTTCAAACTCAACTCATTCATCTTGCGAACCCTTTTTAATTTACTAGATATGTCTTGGTAATCATTTTTGAGGAATGACTCTCTCATAAATATAACTAAAAAATCGAGGACCGGATAAAGCCGACAGGTTAGCCAAAAAACAAAACAAAAGACATGTCGTTACCATACCAACGACATGACGGTTGATGATCAAGAAAGCGACAAGTTCATCCCCAAGGAAAAACAGAAATGGTATTTTGTTTGCATTTTGTGCATTAGTTTGAAATAAAAATTTTAAATTAAAGTTGATTAATTTTTTAAAAATTAATTATAATTTTTATTAATTTTTTATAAAAAAATAAAAATTAAGGTGAAAGGATTTTCTCCGCACAAAAAAATAAATAAATAAACAATTTCTTTTTATACAATCAAAACACAAGATTTGGTTTGTCCCTCTGGCCATTAAAGAAAACGTAAACAACATGTTCTATACAGTTTGGGCAGGCGTCATGTCGTCTAACAGAAAATATCGTTGAACTGGCCACAGTTTTGACAAGCCAAATGTCGTTTATTTCGAGATACAAACGACATGACATTTATCTGAAATTTGAAACGAGAAATAATTTCTTCTCAAGAGACAACTTATTCAGAAAGAAACTACGACATGTCGGCTAATTTTTTTTTTTTTCGCTTTTTTTTTTTTTTTTTTTGGCTTGAAATTACGGCGTTGCTTTGTTTGAACTTTTAAGGAGACCTATGTTATGGACAACTTTTTTTGGCTAAACAATGGTATGGACAACTTAGTTTCACGAAACGATAGCTTAATCTCTATTGTGAAACGACATGTTGTTTTCTCAAACTTAATCTCCGTTGTTTTCTATATCTTCATTGTTCTACTATGAAATACGTAAAAGAGAAATTGCAAAAAGTTCTGAGTTGTTTCCAACATCGCAATTATCAAAATACCTCAAGGGAGTACAGTCATATTTTTCATTCAGAACATTATTTCCTTTCAAGCAGAAAAAGAAAGAAAGAAGAAACATAGTTCCCAAAGGAAGCCCAAAAAAATTAAAAAAAAAAAAAAACACAATCCGACGAACAACTTTGAAACGAATTATATCAGAACCAACTAGAACTTTCAAACCACGGAAACGCCTATAGAAACAGAGAAGAGAAGCTCAACGGCTCATGGGCTCGCAGCATCGCAACCTCCATGATCATACTCGATCAATAAAGCAAAAACTACGTCGGATGCATAACTGGATTTCCATGACATGTTGACGTTCAATCATTATAGAAGAACACATTTGATGGATATTCTTCTTATCAACCATGTTTTGGTCTAATTTCGATCCCTTGAACAATAAGACCACCCTTCCAATTACCACCTCTCACCTCCAAGACGCTAATTTCCAGTTCCCCTTCTTGTCTTCCGTCGAAGAA
>JAFMPE010127864.1:0-10462 GCA_024759925.1 Ficus religiosa
GTAATTAAATTTGTGTTATTTAAATAATTTTCTCAAAATATTAATATCAACCTAAATATAAATTCCATTAGCAAAAAAGTAAATAAACAAATAGAAATTCAAGGTCAGTTTTTGTACCAAAAGCAACAATTTCCATGCATTTTCTTTAACGTTGGTAATAATCCTTTTCAGCTCTTTCTACTATTACTTTTTTTTTTTTTTTTGATAAGTTAGTATTACTTTTATATTTGGCTGCAGTAGTTGCGTCTTCACATTTTAATTGTTGGTTTGGACAAAATATTGCGTCATTGAAATATTCTTTCAGATATTAGTTGTTACTGGTTAGTTTGGACAAAACCATGAGGTCAAAGAATTTATGTACGTACGAACATTCTTTTCATCCATGCTTTAAGTGGTCATCACATGACGGCTCCAATACCCATCATTTGATAGTTTTTTTTCTGTTATTTTATTTATCTATTCCATCCGATGCTACTTGCTTTGCTATATAACTGATATACATAAATATGAGAATATTTGCATGCCATAGGATTCAAGATATGCTTTCTTGAAAGGAGAGTCCATTTGATTTAAGATAAGCGGAGGAGAGTCCACAAGAGGAGTACCATATATAATCAGGATAAAGGAAAATGAGAAAAGTAAATTCTCCTATGATGTTTGATAAGAAATCCGTCTAATAACATCTTCAATTTAAAAGAAATTAAAATTAAGACAGTTTAAAGGATTTGAAATCCCTCGTTTGATTCATTTTCTTTTCTCTCTCCTACCAAAAGTTTTCACTAATCCCAACCCTTTCCCTCCAACGACTTTTTACACTTACCAAACATGGTCTTAGTATCGGTTGGAAGGTTTATCCTTTTCCTTCTCAGAAACAGTATGATAGGTTAGCTAAAGAGACGGTAAAGACATTCAAGTGAAGCTCTATCATAATTTGGTTAGAAAGAAATGTCATTTAGTTGTACTTGCCTGCCTGTCTCGAGTATATCAACATGTAAAGTTATATATCGATCCACAAATCTTGTACCCTTTTCCGGCTCTTCTCAAAATACAAATTGGCTTTGAAGGAAACATGAATCGTTAAATGAATTTTTTTTTTTTTTTTTTAATTTCCCTATCAAGAAGCAATGGCCTCTTCCGCGACAAAATGATGAAGAATGTGTCTCCTAAGTCAATCAGAATGATGCTTCTTTCTACCTGTAAAAAGAATAGCAAAAAATTGTAAATCCGGGACTTGGTTAAACCGTCTGATTAAGCAAGCTTCTTAGCACGACCACTTGAAGGGCCGCCATCCTCCTTTTTCGACCCTGGTGCCTCGGGCTTCCGAGCCCAAGCAGGAGCTCTGTCTGGCTCGTAACGATAATCATAAAAGAGTTCCTCTCCAGCACTGATTCGTTCTTTGGCAAATATACCCACTCTGTGATCTCCAGCAACCATAATGACCTGTAAAACGAATGTGTAATGTGATAAACATGAACCGGAATGCTCTTAATACTGACAGCCAGTTGCAATCGACTGGTTAGATGCCAAGTGAGAAACTATGTACAACGACCCAAACAACGTACCTTTGCATAGCAATTTGGATCTGGCGAATGGTTGGCAAACTTCAGTTTATCACCCTTCCGATAAGCATCAAGAACAAACTGTACAGAAATATTAATTTGATCTTAGTCCCCCGATAAACATAAACAAAAAGAGAAAATGAGATTTGGTATTTACATAATACGTTAGGATAGCATTCACGTGCCTGATCATTCAGATTGAATAGAAATGATGAATTTTCACGGTCATATATCTTCCCACGCTTATCTGCTTCCCTATGTGATATCAACTCTCCAGTGTACTCACCAAGGTACTCATGCTTGCCAACGCTATTCTGTAAAATGGAGAAAATTATTTAGACAGCGGAGAAGGAAAATCAGGCATGCAAGTAACAATCTGAAATTCTGAATACTACCTTCAAGAAAGCTCCCCAGCCAGATACATCAGATCTTCCGAGTAACACCTGCTCACCAATGGGACCAAAGCGACCATCATTCAAAGATTTTACAGAACGAGCATAACAAATTCCAGTAGACACAAATCTCTAAAGAAACTGTTAACCATGCATGATCTTGTCTCTCATAAGCGGCAAAAATGCATATCCTGATTATACTCCAATGTGAAGCCTTAATGGCTGCAAGTAACCTTGAGTTACAATTTGCATGAGCATGAAGGGATCTCAGAGTCTTCACTATTGAGAAACCTATAATAAAAACCATTAAAGGGGCACATGGAAGATATATCCCCATGCCTAGCTTTCGAGAATCATTTCAACACATTCCTGAGTTTTACAAATTCCTTGAATCGGGTTGATTGACACTTGTTAAAAAAGATGCATGACAAGAAGAACTTCATTCCAGTCAGAATATCTCTAGACAAAGGAAGAAATTAGTTGCATTAAGTAGATACTGGCTTTTGTCGATGTACTTTTTGCGAAAGAAACAAATGTGGCATAGAACAGAAATTATGATTACCCTCTGTTGTTGTTTGAGAAGAAGCTTCATATTTCTACATTCATAGTTGTCACCTCTTTGGTTGGGAACCCCAAGAGAACCATCGCCACAACTGCAAAACACATTCTACGGCTTAAGTAGAAAATAAGATAAAACTTCATAATAAAGAAAAGCAACGAGGGCTAAACTTGGAATATAGAAGCAACTCAAAAATTTTCTGACGGTTGATTGACCATAAAAATTGTTTCCAAGGCCTCATGTGTCTACTGTTTCCCATCTTCAAAATTTTAATAAACAAGGACCACTAGCACAGTGTATTTTTAATATAAAAGAATAATATTGGAATTCATATTTCCAAGCCATTGCACACGTGATCCACCAGTAGACAACAACTTAACATGCCACATCAAGTCTTATGCAGTTTTAGGCAATTGTCAATGCAAGTATTCCACATTGTAATACAATTTTGAATGCAAGAAAACACAATTTTGAATGCAAGTATTCTTCCTGGAATGCATTCTTCACCGAACGCTGATTAAACCAAATGTTTGACTCCATCTGTCAACCATGTAAATTGGAAGTATATTATGAAAAACAGTGATTTGATCATGGTCACATGAATTTTGGGATGCAAATTGATGTTGTCATGAACATTTCAGAGTACCAACCCCTGGTACTCGTTTACTCAGCCACATGAAGGATTCAACCAACACATAATCTCATGAAGTTATGGTACAGAAAAACAAAGAATTACACACTCACCTGACCCAACAATTCCTACAAACATCTGGATCACATTCCCTGTCTGCTGCAAAGCATGGGCATTGACGACTTCGGCATTGACTTTTAGCACAATGACAGCCTCTAAATCGGTTTTTGCAACTCTTAGGACAGCTGGACGGATGTATAACAATGTTGTTATTGATTCACCACAATTTTACTGATCATACAGTTAAAATACTGAACAAGGGCATTTAAATCTAAAACTTTGTAATTGGTCAAAGGTGCGACGAATGAAGCTCAGAAAGTAAAGATTCCAAAGAAGTTTAATTTTTCCTGAAGTCGTCCTTTATAGGATATGAAGCTATGAAAAACCTGACATTTTACTCATTTTCCATTTAAAATTGGGTAAAAGAGCTCACCCGCAGTACTTTTCACAGCAAGTCCCATTAAGAAGACAACTGCACTGCTTCCCACAAGCTGTTTGGCAATTGCAAGGATTATATTGCCTGCATGGCTGATCTTTTCGCTCAGTAATACGTTTCCTAATTGAATGGTAAGCAGCAGACTTCCATGTATACTTTAAGCGACGAACTCTACCCCTCCTCCGTAGAAACCTTGACCTCCTTCTAGCCTCATTATTACTCTATAGATCATGTCACCGAAGACAACAAAGAAATCACAATGTTAGGGCAAGGAGGGTCCTGTTAGATAGAGAAAAATATCACATGAAGTACCAATCAAGTTCCAATTAATTCAACCTTAGAATAGCCATCAACAAGAGAGTTTGCAGCATCGCCTGCTTGGCCAGATGTCTTACTGCCAAAGTGATTCATGTACTGGAAAACCTCCCAACAAGTCTTCATGCCACTCAAAAGGTTTCTTGCAATTAAACAGCTGTAGCAAGAAAACCAAAAAGACATACAACAATGAAGTTAAGAAAAACACAAAATGAAATATGATAATAAATTTGAATATTAACAAACAAAATGATCTAAGTAAATTGAATGGCTGAAGTAGCGATAATGATTTTACTCATTCTCAACAAATTTCCCGATACATGCAAACTTATAATAACACAACTTTTCATTTTTAGAATGCATGACTAATTAGAAAACCCACAACACATTCTAGTTTTCCACTTGAGGGAGATTCATTTTTTATTTCTTTCTCGCTCTCTTTTATTTTTTTTCAATGGGCAATGCTAAAAGTTGCAAAAATAACATGCGATTAATATTTATTTCTACTAGGGGCCAAAAAAAAAAAAATCCATAAAAGACAACCAATTAACTTAATACCCAAACAATTTCATTTTGCAGCACTTACAAAAGAATATATCCGGTTTGAATAAGAAGCTTCTACAATCATGCAAAATTAAGAAATATTAACATCGTCACTTGCCATGCATTTACAAAATTATTTCCACCCGATAAAATAACAGAGACAGAGAGAGAGAGAGAGAGAGAGAGAGAGAACTTAAAGAAGCGTAAAAATTATCAACTGACCTGTTCCTGCCAAAGATCTCAATGCCTTTCTCAAAAAGACCTTTCTCTATAGTTTTCCAGGATTTATCATCACTTGATTCTTGTTTATATATGTTTTCATCAACATATTCTTCTTTCCTTGAGTTTTCATCGAAACTAGTGGCAGGTGGATCTGTGATAATCTCATTTGATGAACCATCTGGAATCTCACTCTGAACTTCTTTGTGAGTATCTTTCATCGGTGAATCCTTCCTTCTAGACCTCCCAGTCATAAGAGATTTCACATTTTTATGCGAAGAAGAACTTGTATCTTCATTTTCTTTGCATGAATTAGATCTAAGTTTCATATCACTGTGGCACAGACCACCATTAACAATAGAATCAGAATCAGCTGCCATCATTTTCTTCTGTCGTTTCTGCATGCATGCCAGAACACGCTCAGCAACTCGCTTGCTATTCCTCTTGGGAATTCCAGACTTTCCTGCGACTTTAATCTTAGAGGGTGATGATGGATGGACACAGGTGGCATCCTGTCTGGGTCCATTCTCCGAGTCACTGCTTTCAGACATGTTCTTTGCATTTGATGAAGCACTTTCACTTTGACTGGACTTGACCCTCTTTCTAATAGATGGGCCAGCAGATTTCTTTCTGGATGATATCTGAGCACTAGCAGCATCAGATCTGGTGGTCATCTTTTCAACAAAGTCACCATTCAAGGAAGAGTTCACTCTGACATTTTTTTCTGACTTCAGTACCTAAAATAAGGGAATTTGAGAATGCTTTAGTCACTTGATTGGCAATTCCAAGCAAGGAGATTCAAATTCACAAATCCTTGTAATATTTAGGACACATACTGATCGATAGCAATGTGGACCACATGGTACTTTTTCGTCATCTGGAAGGTTCCATGTTGTTTGTTTCTCAGCCTGACAATGTTTCATATCAGCAAAAATACATCATTGGTGCGACCTTTCAAAGAAATATTACACAATCAATAAATCTTATACTAACGGGAAAGACGAGATCTTGGGAACATCCATGTAATCTGCAGTCAAACACCTGCCCAAGAAATTAAAGGAGAGATATATTTAGTAGAGAAAGAAAGTGCAAAGAAAGGGATAAATAAAATGAGATGAGTGAAATGCTTACAAGACATCGGCGACAAAACAGATTATCAAATGAATCCAGAGCTGCATCAACATCTTTATCAAGAAAAGAATTATCCATTTGTGAAGTGTCTTCATTATCCCCATTCTTACAACCCCCCATAGCCTTGTCTTCCTTATTAATATTCTCATATCTTGCCTGTATAAGACGTTTGATGGTGTTTCATATCTCTGTAAAGCAGCACAAAGAAAATGGGAAACGGCTGGACGAAAGCTTATACCGACCAGTTTTTATCAGATGACAAATAGAACAGAAACATAGAGCATCAAGGTGTAAGGAAAAAAGAGGTTGTACCTTGATTTCACTTGGGCTTCTAGAAAAACACTTCGCCAGCGACTCCAGAACAGAATCAGAAAGGCCAAGTTCTTTTATAGTCATTCTGGCAACATAAGAAAAGGATGACCAAAACAACATTTAACTTACTTTGTTTTCATTAAAAGGACCCAAAAACATTTATCTTACTATGCACATAACATAAAAGCATATACGCCCATAATTAAAAATTTGATAAGCCACTGCAAGTCTCCTACCGAAGTACATAGTCTTCAGACTCCACAAATTCTCTCTTTTCCTCTTCGTCATCAATTGCTTCCTCTTCACTGTCACTGCATATTAGTGCTTCACCACCATTTTGATCATAATAAATTCTCCTTCGACCAACCACTGACTGATCTTCAGTCATTCTTTGATTTCTGCATCAGAAATAATGAAAAATTATTTGTAATGCCTTACTGCAAAATTTGAATACATTTTTTTAGAAAAAAAATAAATACAATGGAATTTAACACACCTATCCAAAAAGATCCATGTCGTATAAGGCGGTAATCTTTTAATTTCTAAAAGCTTAATAGGACGAACAGCATTCTTGACTGCAACATTAGATCCCAGAAGAACCGCTGTAGATGCATGGCCGTTTTCCTCTAGGCTATCATTGCTGCCATTACTAACATCTATACCATTTTGCATATCAAATGCATCTTTCTGCCTTCTTGACAACAGATCTACAACTTTACCAGCATCGCTAAACTGGTTCGTTCTTTCAGTTGACAATTTATACAAATAGTTTGTGACAACAAGTAATTTCTGCTTGTTTTCTTCCATTCTTTTCTGCACACAAAATAAAAACTTCTAGTGAGAACAAAGAGCACTGCTCTTCAAACAACAACATTACAGAAAGAAGTAAAGAAACCATAAGAATGCACCTCTATGGAAACACAATGGCGAGACGCAACATCCTTCTTTAGAGAATCTATAACCGACGATATGTCCTTCACAGTTCGAATTGCTTCTTCTGACATAGTTGTCTGCAAGAACTCAAACCGAAACATAACTTACGACACAACTCCAATCGACATGACTCCACAATAATTATAGCAAACAAGTAAACTCGTCAAGATCACACCATACTCAAGTATAGAAAATCAAACCAAGATATACAAGATAGAGCCTTCAGTGCAAAAAATTTCAGCAAAATGCTCCAATTTTTAAGCAAAACCCCGCTATAAAATTACAGAGCATCTAATATTATCCTCACAATGTGCCTTCGTTTTCCCCCCCCCCCCCCCCTTTTTTTTTTTTCTTTCCATAGAGCTTCTAATTTCCATAATTGGAGGAACAAATGTGGTCTAAATTCAAAAAAAATAAATAAATAAATAAATAAATAACATAAAATAAAATAAAATAAACCAGAAAAATTCTCCAATTTTATTTGAACCTCGCAATGCGCTAAATTAAGAATCATCCAATCAACGTCCTCACAATGTGGCTTCATTTTCTTCTTTTTTTCCTTATAAAACTTCCAAAATTGGAGAAACAAAATGTGGTAAAAACAAAAAAAAAAACGCAAAGAATTTAACAGAGAAACCAAAAATAGCAGCTCCACAGACAATGCCACCAGCCATTTCTCTCTAGATCAACTCACATTCACACTACCAAAAATGTCGAACAAATATCACCATAATTCCATCCAAATCTAAGAAAAAAAATGAACACATTAAAAAATAAATAATAATTAAAAAAAATCATACTGGAGGCTCCGATCTGTTGGCCGAAGCGGAAGCCGTCGACGCCATTGTCGGAGACGCAGCTGGCGAAGCGAATCCGGATCCGAAACGACAATGGAGCTCCGAATCGAGACCCGATTCATGCAGAGTCAACGACGGGGAGGTTGCTGCGGTGGGTGCTAGGGTTTTGGGGAGGAGGGATTTGGCGGGTCGGAGGTTGAAACTTGAAACCCTAGCACCGGCAATTTGAGGGGGAGAGAGCTTCGTTTAAGGGACTGGATTTTTTGCGTTTTTGAAAGAGAAATTATTTTTTAAATTTTTAATAGAAGTTTCAACGCAAATAGGTCGGAAAAAACGTGTGTTTGTTTGGGTCTCGTGAACGTGAATATGTTGTTGTTGTAGCTGTTGGTGTCTGTGGGAATATATAAATTTAGTTTTTATTTTTTTATTTTTTAAGTATATATTGGTGGGAAAAGGAAAAGTGCTCTCCTCTTTTGAATTGTTAACTGTACACTTTGCTGCCTTTATTTATTGTTAGATTCTTTTTTCACTTCAAATACCTTATATAAAATAATTTTTGGGAAAATAGAATGAAATTAATAACTTAGGTAAGAATACAATATGGTAATGGACCAAAATTGATCACTTTTTATTGTGATATCACTATCAATGACGGAACCGTTTAAGGTCAAGTGGAGATGGCCGCCTCCATTGAATTATTTTGTTTTTTTAAGATAAGTTTTAAAAATTTATGATTTTTTTATGTTTTACTCCATTGATATGAAGGTTTTATATTTAGGGCCCCTACTAGACTTTACATTTTTTTAATTTTATTTTTCTAATTTTAAAAACCGATTAATGTGTTCCTACTAACCTGGAAGGTTGACTCTACTTTTGAATGCACATCTAATTGTCTATACACATATAAACTTTTTTTTATGGAAATAAAAATATACACATAAACTTGGATCAAAATAAAACATCCACGTCCATATATTAAGGTATATATGTATTACGGAAGGAGTACATGGTCATGTACAGATTTTTTTCTGTTTAGGTATAAAACGAATAAAACACTAAAGTAACATGTTGATCTTTTTTTTTTTTCTTTTTTCTTTGTTTTTTTTATTTAAGCTTATGATTTATGACTAAACTTTTTATTATTTGAACTTGATTATGGAATCTGAATATATATATAATATATAAGAGTAGTTGATCTCGCAATCATTTTGGATAGATTAATAGAATATGATCTCCTAACCGATACCACCGACGAATATGATCTAACGATTAGTACTATATGCCTTAAAAAAATTATTATTAGTATTATTTATATTTGTAGACCGATAATTGATAAAGATAATATATTTATGCCCCAACATGTATATAATTGTCTTAGCTATGAGAGGAGTGGGTAAACGAGAAAAAATAATAATAAAGTGAAACTCAATATTTGAGCATCTATTTTATAAAAAAAAAATTATATTATATGAATACATACATATGTAGGTATCTAGGGTTTTCTAGTCTTTTTTTTTTTTTTTTTTTCTTTTTAACTCAATATGTAGTATCTAGGGTTACGTTTTACTTAGTTTTTTAAGGTTTTTTTTTTTTTCTCAATATTAGATTCGAATTTTATAACTTATGATAAATTGGTTATAAAATTAATATTAAACTATAGTTACAACACAAAATGTTACTGTTTTGCATTTTTTAATTAATTTGAGGACAACAACTATTTAATTACTACGTACCACGTATCCTTTAGCAAAAAATAAATAAAAAACAACATATCACTTATTTGTATCATCTTTTTGACATGTGGTTTACGTAATTATAATGAGCGTGTGTGCAAGCAACCGAGGGGAATTTCATTTTTTTACGTTGTATCGGTGTTGTTGTTGTTCCCTTTTTTTTTTTTTTTTTTGGGTGTGTGGTATGGATATCGAAAATTAATTTATAAATCTGTTTTTTCTTTTAGTCCCAAGCTTTCGTTGGCTCAGTTTATTCCTATAATTGGTAGTATCATGGAAGCATTACGGTGTGCAAAGTTTCTTCGTCGTCAAAAAAAAAAATATATATATATATATATATATCTTTTGTAATTGATTTTCTTCAACAAATAATTAATTAATTGAGAGAAAGAAAGAACATAAATGCATGGTACTGGTATTGACCATTGAGACTTGCTATCAGATTTTTTAATTTTTTAATTTTTTTTGGGTGGCGAATGAAAATATACAACACAATCAAGTAATTTACCATATGAAGTACTACCATATGTTATTAGAATATTTTATATTACAAAGAATATGAGGCATTATTGGTTTTTTAAGTCAAACAACCCTCTTTCTTTCTTGTTTTACTTTTCTTGGACTTCAAAACCAAATTAAAATGAAAAAAAAAAAAAAAAATTCTTGCGCCATTTAATAGGAGATCTGTTTGAAAAGTGAGAAGTATAGTTAAGGGAAAGCCAGCCAGTTCATGAGCCTTTTGAAACTTCTGGATTGAGATCAACAGCATAAAAATGCCTCCATTAAAACTTGAAATTAAACATATATTGATGGTTTCTAAGTTCCAATTACAAGGATCAGCA
>JAFMPE010127877.1:6904-17364 GCA_024759925.1 Ficus religiosa
TTTCCTTTATGTTGTTTGGTAGAAATGAAAGAAAACCTGAAAGAAAATACCTAATTAAATGTATTTTTATAAAATAACTCCATATAAGTTAAGAGATGATGATAGATTAAGGTCAAAATAGTTATTTTATCCACGATTGTTTTGTCAAAAATTTTCCATTCACTTTTTTTTCTCAAAGTTGAAAGGATTGAACAGTAAGAGGATTCATGGATTTTCAATTTCCTTTTCTTTCTAATTTCCTCTCTATCAAACAACCAAAATTTCATTTTCCTCTTCAAATTCTCTCCTCTAATTTCCTTCCTCTACCTTTTCCGCTCTACCAAACAAAGGCAAGGAGTGATTAGGAGGGAAATTGGAGGGCAACAAACTCAAGGAAAGATGACAAAAATGCTAGAGCCAATGTCAGTCATTACATTACAGAATGAAAGAAGATAGAAAAGCAACATTGAGACAGGCAATGAAGTGCAGGCAAAGTGGGCTAAAATAAGTGGGTTTCACAGGTCTGATTTAAGCCTGGTACCACATCATTATCTAGTTGTAGTTATAGAGCACCTTCCTTTCTTCTCATGGAGCTTTCTAAAATCAATGTTTTTCTACTAAGTTAGTCCATAAATTTTCGGCTTCCCCGTGGTCCAATTGTCCAAATCCAACACAACTGTGCCTCAGCCCCACAGGAGTTTTTAAAAAAAGAAAAAAAAAGTTGAGATATTATTGACGCTGATGATTCGACCATCATTCATCACTAGCTTTTACTCCTTTGGAAACTTTAAAAATTTTGGTCCCCTTTTATCCCTCCCCCACCACCGCCCCCCCCCCCCCCCCCTTTTTTCATGATATTTATTATTATTAACGAGAGAGAGAGGAAAAAAAAAGAAGAAGAAGAAGAAGAAGAAGAAGACATACAAACCAAAATTGAACAATCTTTCTCCAGGTTGAGAATGTTAAAAAAAAAAAAAAAAAAAAAAAAAAAAAAAAAAAAAAAAAAAAAACAACTCTTAAGAAGGATCAAAACAAACTTGTATTTACACACCTAAAGAGATAGATCTAAAAACAAACCAAAATCACTATTGAAGAATGAAAGAATTCATCACCAACTAGTCTCTCCTACTCTCTCCTATTTCATATTTCTCATGGAACCAGAATACACAGCCCAAATTCTGGAAACCATTATTTTTTTAAATCATTTTTTCAATTCTCACTCACTAGTTGAAGGAACTCCAGTTCCATCATCACTAGAACTAACAGTCATAGTATCAAGTGGCCTAATCTCTTCAAGTTGCTGAAGAACCTGTTGAACTTCCGGCCTCGCCGACGGCGAAGGATCGACGCAATGCAACGCCAGTTTCAAGGTGTTGAGCAGCTCGTCTCCGATGCTGGACGCATCCCTCATCAACTCCAAGTCAAACACCTCGTTCGTCCACTCCTCCTTCACAATGGAGGCAACCCACTGAGGCAAATCCACGCCGTTCATCGCCTCCCCTGGAGACTTCCCCGTTAGGAGCTCCAGCATGATGACGCCGAGGCTGTACATGTCCGTTTTCATGTTCGCCTTCTTGAGCTTCGAGAGCTCCGGTGCACGGTAGCCTAGTGCACCCGCGGTGGCAATCACGTTGGATGTTGCAGCGGTTGTCATTAGGCGAGAGAGGCCGAAATCCGCTACTTTGGCATTTACTTGCTCGTCAAGTAAGATGTTGCTTGACGTGAGGTTTCCATGGATTATGTTCTCGTGGGAATGGAGGTAGAACAGGCCGCGAGTCATGCCCTGCACTATTTTCATTCTTGTTGGCCAATTTATGGGCGTTTCAGGCCCTCTAGCTATAGAAGGAAAGAAAAAGTACAAGAAAACATTAGATTAGTACTATTATAGTTTGCTTATAAGCTTAAAAAAAAAAAAGAGAGAGAGAGAATTATAAACACTGGAGCCAAAAGGGCACTTTTGCTAACGTTTTGGAACCAATCAAATGACAAAAAGCTAAACAAAGTAACGAGGGAGAATTTGGGTTAAAGTTACCATGGAGAAATGATGCAAGACTTCCTCTTGGCATGTAGTCAAAAACAAGGAGCTTCTCTCCTTTAGGACCCGTGTAATAAGCCCTCAAAGCCAAGAGATTTGGGTGTCTGATTTTCCCCAACACACTAACTTCAGTCTCAAATTCCCTCTGGCTCTTTGTGATCTTCTCCCTCAGCCTCTTGACCGCTACTTGATGCCCATCTTCCAGTGTGGCCTTATACACCGTCCCGTAAGTGCTCTTACCCATAATCTCCGCCGTCGCGCACAAGAGATCATCTGCCGTGAACACCACCGGCCCATCAAAGTGGACCAGCTTTCCTCCTGCCTCTCCTCCACCAGCTTCCGCCTCGCCTCCTGCGGCAGATGGTGCCCCCTTTTCCGCCCTCACGACGGCCTGACCGTCCTTTGCCTGCGATGCGGGCTTCCTCCTCACCAAGAAGAAGAGTAGAATGCAACAAATTATGAGCAAGACAATGAGGAGAGCCCCGGCTGCTATGAGAATTTTGTCCTTGGTACCGAGTTTGTGGCGATGGTGTTTAGATTCCTCCGGTGACGGGCCTTTGGCTCCTTGTGAAGGTACTTCAGAAGGACATGGAGGGGAACCACTGTACCCACAGAGCTGAACATTCCCCACGAAAGAGCTGGCGTTGAACTTTTGGGACAGCGGAGTTGGGACAGAGCCGGAAAGGCTGTTATAGGAGACATTGAAAAGAATGAGGCGTGGTAAAGAAGCAATGGAATCTGGAATTTCTTGGCTGAGATTGTTGTGGGACAAGTCAAGCTGTGTGAGTGTGGAGATGTTTCCAATGGATGCCGGGATTGGACCCTTGATTTGATTTCCTCTAAAGTTGAGAACAGAAAGGTTTTGCATTCTCCCAATCTCTTCTGGAATTTCGCCATCAAGCTTATTCCCTTCCAAATTCAACAAATTGAGTGAGGACAAATTAGAGATACTACTAGGGATACTTCCCGAAAGAGAGTTGTGATCAAGAGTCAATGACTGAAGAAGAAAAGCACTCTTCTTCTGCGTTTCATTACCACTACCCGAAAAGTCCGGTATATTACCGGAGAGATTGTTGTGGTCAAGAGCAAGAAAGATCAAAGATTGAGAGGCGAAAAGACTAGATGGGATTGACCTAGAAAGTGAATTGAAGCTAAGGTTGAGTTTAATAAGCTTGGTGGAGTTTGCAAGACTAGGTGGGATACTCCCGGTGAGAGAGTTATTGCTGAGGTCAAGATTCTGAAGCAAGGGACTAAAACCCAATGAAGGAGGGATTGAACCTGAGAGCTTGTTGTTGAAGAGCTGAACACCTCTGAGGTTTGGGATGAGCCCCAATGAAGAAGGAATTGAGCCCTGAATTTCATTGTCGTGAAGACTGAGCTTTCTCAGCGCCTGAAGCTGCCCAATCTTTTCAGTGATTCTGCCACCTAATCCCTTCCATGGAAGCTGTATCACAATGACCTGTCCCTGCGCGCACTTGATCCCAACCCAGCCGCCGGAGCACGCGCCGTAGCCGCTGTCGTTCCAGCTCCGCAAGAACCCCTTCGGGTCGGAGAGCTCGTGCTTGAACGCTTGGAGGGATTGGAAATCCGCCGCCGTGACTATCACGCCGTCCCATTCCTGGCTCGCCACCGGCTCGAACAGGCATTTGATCAGCAGCAACAGAAGAAAGTACACAAAGTGTTTGTTGTAATGTCTTACGGAGCCGGAAATCTTCCTCCTACAAGAAGCTAATCCTATTTTCATCTCAAAGAAAATGAAAGAATTTCGTCAACTGGGTATTTGTGGAATCTATCTAACCATGAACAAGTAAGTGAAAGAAACGAAAATGGATTCAAAGAGAAGAAGAATAAGAAAGAGAAATATTTTATGGCTCCCTAGTTCCGTTGTTGGTCTAGTTTGGTATTTACGAAACTGGGAGGGAATGGAACAGGGACTAGTCACTTGGAACAATGTTAAGTAGTGGGAGCTGAAAGTGGGGTTTACTGTGAATGCGAAAGAGCACGTGACCATGCTTTTTAGAGAGAGAAAGCTAGAGAGAGAGAGAGAGAATCTTGTATCGGGAGAGAGAAATTGTCGGGTGGTGATGAGTGAGTGCATTAAGATGCAGGGCTCTTCCTTCTTACAAAGCCTAACGGCTAGTTTTAAACCTAATTTTTTTTTTTTTTTTTTTTTCATATCTTCTGAGCATTATACATATTGCTCTTGACAGTGTCGATCTAAATGGTGATTTGTAATGTGGGTTGAATCCCGAGTTCTTTGTTTTTTGCCACAACCGCTCCTCCCAACGGCTATCTTTTTCAACGGGACCAGCACAGCAGGGCATCAACTATTCAACTGCTGTACATTCAGGCTTCGTGTAAGATGTTAAGACCATATTACCCCTGGAACTTTGGTTTATTAGAACATAACCAGACATTTGAGGGCATTTTCAAAATACGAGGTTGAATTATGATAAAAGTGACGTGTCAATCTCTTTCAGATTAAAAAAAAAAAAAAAAAGAAAAAGAAAAAATCGATTTTGAATCTAGTCCCTGAAAAATAGAGGTCATTTCACCTTGTCTCCCACCTTTTAATGTAACAAACAACCCTCTCACGAGTTTATCATACCTTACAATTTTGATACTTTCGTCCTTGCTATTCAGTTTTTTTTTTTTTTTTTTGGTAACTATTTAATCATGTATGCTCGTATGGTTAATGTTGTGTGTGTGATTAAGTCTGTTAAAAAACTATCCTTTAATAAGGAGTCAGATGACCCACACGTGATTAAAATGGTTTAAAAAATTTACATAACATTGTAAGAGTAAAAGTATCTAAATTGCAACTCAGGATGAGGTTAGGAGGAATTTTATTCCATTTAATATTGTAAACATGATGATCTTAAATTTAGAATTATAAAAAAAAATAAAAATAAAAATAAAAAACATGGTGATCGGAGGCATTCTATGATACAGAACCGTTGGATGGGGAAATCTAATCTGACATTTCTTGCAAAATGCACGGATGGCAGAAAAGGTTATTTAAGAAATAGGAGGAGATTGCCCCAAAAAAAAAAAAAAAAAGGGACAAAAAGGTCACCTTTGATCATTAAGCTTATGTTTAATTTACTGGTTGAAGACGAAAATTTTAAGTTAGAGTTGATTGACTTTTTAAAAATTAATTATAATTTTTTGTTAACTTTTTAAAAAAAGAAAAAAATTGAGATAAAAAAATATAATTTATTTATAATTAAATTGAAATGTCTAACAAAACATAAATGATTTAATATGAGTCGCGAAAAAGCATTGAGTCGGGGACTTCAGCTTTATAGCTTTTACCCTCTATAAAGCTCAAAGTAGAAAAGGGTCGTCGTCATCATCATCACATGACACCGATTGTGCATTGCATTGTTTGACGTGGATGAGATCCGAATGCAAAAGGAGTTAAAAAAATGACTTGTTGGTTCCACCTAAATGCTCATTTAATCAGTTTAGGATCATGTTTAAGTATAATCTTTGGAAATTGCATTAGAAACAGAAAAGTTAAATCTAAGTCAAATTCTCTCTCTATTCTATTTTAAAAAAACTCAAAATTTAAAAGCCTGTAATTTTCTAATTTCAAATCAGAATGCGATAATTTTTATGTCAAAATACACGTAATGACAAGACGAATAAGACGATATCTATTTTGCATTTTTTTTTCCAACTACATTTCAAAATTTTGCACTATTTTCTATATCATAGAACTTTGTTAAAAGTTTTTTCTCAAAACACATATTTCCTCTAAAACACCATCTTCAGATGTTACCCCAAATGGGTCCTCAAAGTCTACGTTTGGCATTCAAATTTATTTTGAACGAAATTGTACTTTACAACAGGTTTTTTATCTTTTTCTGAAAAAATCAACTAAAAATTATAATTAATTTTTAAAAAGTCAACCAACTATAATATAAAAATTCCATTTCATTTCAAACTCAACTCGAACACCCACACCCTAAATCTAAATAGATATTGAACATTAAAGTTTCAACCTTTGTTTAGAATTCATGTTTAATTTCAACTAAAGTACATATTTTTTTTAACTAATTTTTATCTTTTTTTAAAAAGCTAACAAAAATATAAAACTAATTTTTTAAAAATCAATTAACTGAACTTAAAAATTTCACAACTCCAACCAACGATCCGAACGGAAGTTCAGTATTTGTTTTATTGTTGGTTAAAGAGAATTTAGTAACAAATTACAAACTACATTCTATTATTTTCGGCTACTGAGCTCTTTTAAATAAATAATCAAAACACTTTCTAAAAAACAATTACTGCTTTTATTGATTTAAAGTAAAAGCAAATATGTACCTATAGGCGAATATAGCAAAAGCGTTTTGTACATGGTCTAGGCTTTAACGAATATCCAAGACAGGTAAAATTGGACCAACAAACTTGTCCTTCTTTGTCAAAGTCAAAGTACGAACCCTTTTGTCAAACTTCGCATAGGAAGCATCAAGCTTTTACATTACAATACGTTTCCATGCTTTTGTGCCCTGATCAGATGCAGCAGCTGAATGCCCACCAATTCACTAATATATTAAAGAATATACCATTATTGTACAATATTTTTACCATTTTCTTTTTGGTTTTTTTGGGGGGAAGAAAGGGGAGAAAGGAAAGAAAATATTGTACATATATATCTTTCCAATCAAGCAGTTGAAAAAAAAAAAAAAGGGGCATATCTGTAAATAAATTAAAAAAAAAAGAGAAGAAACTTTGCTAGAACCCAAGAGCATATAAACAGAACTTCAAGGAAAGTATAGACCAACAAGCCTTTTATCTCTTCCTGATCTAACCAGATGAAATTACCCAAAGTTTAATCATGAAATAATACATTTGAAAAAGAAAAGAAAAAAAAAAAGCATTTTACGAGTTATCTAACGTACAACAAATTGCCCTATGTCCTTGTAGAAAGAGCACATGCAGTGTGTTTTACCCTTTGAATTGTTACCTATCTGCTCGCACGCACAAATGCAGTTTCATGAACAGCCGATGAAATAGTAATAGCTTCTGGGTAACATATTCACACAAGGAGAAAAATGATAAAAAGGGACCTCAGTGCTGCCAGACACCACCATTTCTCACAAATAGTAAGTCCTACATGAGCGGACTACACATTATGGGACCTACCTCCCATTACTCTTCATTAGGGCCAAACCTTCTTAAGTTATGAACTAAAAACTATATGATTAGCAAAAAATGAACCAAGGACAATATAACCCAAATAACAATTTATCCAAAATTCAACACCTCTTTACACCTAGACAACTACTTTTGTGCTGGGTTTTTGTTTTGACACCATGGATAACCACTTTAGGTTCCAAAAGACAACTTGAACACAACTTTCTTAGTCCCTACATGTCCACAAAGAAGAAATACTAACGACACGGACTACAATCCTACCATATGTGACATATGAATTGTTGTTTTTTTTAATGATAAATGTTTAAAGTATTACCACATCAATAGATTGCATCTACCATAAAAATATGACATGTAAGTTGATATTTAAAAAAGAGTGATTAAAATTGATCTCTCTAGAACTACTCCTTCCAAAAAACGATGACAAAGCCTAAAAGCTTAACTCCACACAACCATTTGAACTAAAAAGAGAAGCCTTGGGCTTGATTGATTAAATTAAACAAGGAATTGTCGTTGGAAAGCTTCAAATTGAACAAAAGTATCGGCCCCAATGAACTTTTATTTCATTTTTCAATTGTACTCGTAAAAATTTTACAGTTTTCTAACGATCCCCACTAAAAACTGATGATCCCTTTATAAATCCCCCAAAAACTTCATGCCCCCACCGAAACAATAGACTCACTCTGCTATTAGTCTCAAAGCAAAAAATAACCCACACAAATCTTGCCTCATTTACTTCTTCGGTGAATAGAAATTAACTAATACAGATCTAATTCATTGCCGATCCACTATCAAGAAAGCAAATTCAACTAACTTAACAAACAATCTATAAAATTCATTCAAGAACCAATGAAGTAACAGCAGAGACGTTTTCTCAGGATAAATAAGTAAGCAATAATAAGAACAATAACAAAGTAAAAATTGGGAAACATAAGAAATGAATATAATAAGAGCTACACTTATCAGGACAAAGAAAAAGTTTACATCTTGCGGCAATATGATCCAATCTACCAAAGATCCCCCCTAGCACTTGTTCTGTAATAATCTCTCAAAACAAATCATTTCTTTCTAACAAGAAAACAAGAATAATCGACTGCAATTTGCAGAGGAAAGAAAGAGTACAGTAAAGATTTAGTCTAACAAACCTCGACATCATTACTAGGGCACACCAAAATTCCACTACACGCGTGAGGCAATAGAGGGAGCAGCGGCAGAGGCGGCGCCGCCAAGGAAGGAGAGGAATCCGGCGTTCACAGGCTCTTGATCGTCGAGGAACAGGTCTTCCGGAACCCTAAAAGCGCCGTGAGCGCAGACGAGGGCGAATCCGACCATGAGCGCCGAGATCAGGAGCGATCCAACGCTGGAGACGAAGACGACGATCACCGTAACCACGATCAAGCCGACTAGGGTTTCTGTGTCGGAGAACGTGCGGCCGAGTATGACGAGAGGCTGATCAGACGGCTTGAAGAGGTAGAGGAAGGCCCAGGCGCCGAGGAGGGAGAGGAGGACGACGAGAGAGAAAGGATGAGAGAGAAGCGACAGGGCGAGGACGACGGTGATCAGGGTGGCGTAGTTGACGCGGAAGTAGGAGAAGTTCTTGCGGATCCGAGAGTAGGCCTCGGAAAGGGAATCCGGTCGGGCCATGGAGTTCCGGTCGACGAGCTCGAGCCATGGGCGGCGCTGAGAGAAGCCGTTGCGGAGGGAGGCGGAAAGGCGGGAGAGGAAGGCGCGGAAGGCGGGGGTGGCGATCGGCGGTTGGGCGGCGGCGCCGGCCGGGGGTTGGGAGCCGGAGATGGGGAGTGTCGGTGGGGAAGCCATGGGTGGCGCGTGGGATTCACTTCCGAAATGAGCGAGAGAGATCGAGAGGGAGATGGCTGTTGCTGCGGGGGAGAGAATATAGTAAGCCACGAAATGAGGGAAAGTTTCCAGCAAGAAGGTGGGGGATAGGCCAAGGAAATGATTCTCTGTGACCAGGACTATTGGTTTTCAAAGTGTGTGATCGAAATGGACGGTGCAGATGAAGCGTGCTTGATTTGTATTTTTTTTTTTTTAAATGTTTGATTTGTAATTTTGATTGTACGACTTCGTAAGTCGTGTACACCGATTTTATTTCGCGTACCAAACGACATCGGGGAAAACGACAATTTGGTGGATAAACTTGCCCTAGGTGTTTCTTTTATCTCATTTGATGTCTCTCAATAGTGATATCTCATGTCCTCTTAGGGCCTGTTTGCTTCTCAAGTTTAACTCAAGTTAAATTATACTTTTTTTTATCTTTTTTGAAAAAATTTTTTGTCTTTTATGAAAAATTTTTTTATCTTTTCTGAAAAGTCAACAAAAATTACTATTCAAACTTAAAATTTTTAAACTCAACTCATTCCCCAAACAAACCCGAACGAATCTTCAACAATGAATATCCTGTATACAAAGATTTTTATTTTTATTTTTTGCTAAATTTTTTTTTTGGTTGGTTTTTCTATGACCTTATGTTGTTGAGTGCTGATGGTACAAAAATGATTATTTATCTAGAATCATAACCATGTATTAGTTTTGATTTTGTTCAAAATTCTTGCATGTCATCAAAGTATTTTCTGTTGGTTATTGCTGGTTGTTGATTTTGTGGTGTAAATATGATTATTTATATACATGATCATATATCATTTTTTGTTTTGCTAAAAATTTTTGCATGGATTGATCTTTCAATCTCGAGGTGTATTTGGAGTCTAACAATTCTGCTTTAAATCAGCTAGCTACACTTTCTTTAGGCTGTGATTGACGTTCTTAAGCAAATGTGTGAATTTGAAATAATTTTTTATTCTTCTTAGTTTTAAATAAGTTTAGAGATTTATGTACTCTCTATTTTAATCCATAAATGCCCCTACGTGCGAAGCATGCATCTTAAACTAGTTAAGATTAAAAATGTTTTTTTTTTTTTTTTTGTGAGGAATAAAAAACACATCTTTTTGTTGACTTTAATTTCATTTTTATGAATTGACTCGATTATTCTCTTGTCCTTCGTTACTGGGACGAATTTTTCACAATTATACAAGTCCCTTAGGATTAAGGGTTTTTAAACCACTGAATATGAGAAAATGTACGTGAGATTGATTGATGGAATGCCGATTCAAGAGTGCGGAAAACTACTTAATTTGCCCCATAGGGCCATGGGTGATCACACTTTTGAGGGATTAAGTAGACTCTAAATGATTCGTTTTAAATTTGAAATTACAATTGGTTTTCAACTTATTAGAATATTGGACTTCATCCAATTTCAAAAAAAAAA
>JAFMPE010127878.1:0-23772 GCA_024759925.1 Ficus religiosa
TTTCCGCTGTGTTTTGCTAAGTATTTATGTATGTATGTAAGTATGTATGTAAGGTAACGGCCTGTGCTAGGCGGGTCGTTACATCCTGTAATAAAGTTTAACATTAAAAGCAATAAATTTGTATTATGTAAGAACCAATTAAACTTGACCATGGTCATTTTAATGGCCCGACCATCATGTGAATGATTGGTAAAGATTCTCCAAGTCTAAATAATCAAATATATAAAATTATGTCGCTCTAATCGTATGCGTTTGTAACCGAGAAGAAATAATATTATGGGTCAAGTTATTATGTCTAATTTCAATATCAATAGGGCTAGTAAATGCATAATCTAACAATAAATGTACGCCTGATTGGTGTATTGTTCCACAAGGTTAGATTTCAACCCTTTTTGGACTTTTACAAACTAGATGTTTGCAGATGGGATAATTTTAGGAAAAAGCGTTAATGACATAAATTTAAAAATTATTACATTAACATGACATAAAAATTTAATATCGAAATAATTATGATACAAAAATAAAACTGAAATTTATGTTGTGTTAATCCAGATAGAGAAATTGTATCATATTGATTAATGAATGAAAAAAAAAGGTGGCTTTATAGTGCGGAAGGCCTTAATCTCCACCCATACGGAATGAATTATAGTCATTCGATGAAAAAGTAGTGGATGATGACGTACTGCTCGATAAAAACAAGGGTGGACACTGCTACATATTCTCAATCCTCTGCTTTCTTCTTCCTCTTTTTCTCTAGAAGAGAGAGAATAACTTCTCCCTCTTTCACCGTCTTTTTTGCTACCTTTTTTATTTTTATTTTTAATTTTTTTTCGCTCTCTTAGGGAAACAGCCCTAGTTTAACTTGAACCATTTCAACTTAAAGCCACTGCTTAGAAGAGTTTTTAAATGGGAAAATGACAAAAGGAAAATGCCATGCAATCCGTTCCTACTCAAAACCTACTCTCCTTAAATTGACAAATGTCCACGGTACTTTTTTTTTTTTTTTTTTTTTCCAAAAAACAAGTTTAAGAAAAGTGTTTTTAGCCTAAGAGATTTTGACATGTTTGTATGGAGTTCAAACCCCCTCAGGATAAATATTAATGTTCATGACCCAATATCTTACAACTTGGGATTCTTTCGGATGATTATTTCCATGTCTATCATAGAGAAATTAAACAATATGATCTCATTTGTGCTCATGGATTTTATTTTCAATCCTATTCTGCCCCCTCCGGCTTTCTCGAACTTTAAGAACTTCTACTTTACCGACGAATCTTGAATTAGTCTTACTTAACATCTCATGAATGTTATTTTTGTGATTTATTTGACAATTAATTATTTTTTAAGCAAAAATATTTATAAAAGTATACTATACGTATTTTTGTTGAGTGTATAGTATATGTATATATTGTATTATGAAAAAGTGATTTAGACTTAGGTTGGCAAGGCTCAAGCACGTTTTGATTGCAAATCCTACCTGGCTAGAGATCTGGTAGGAGGTTTTTATGCTATGGATCCGTGGTAGATGATAGGTATATGATAGGATAGGGAGTAGAGTGCATATCTTTGGGGGCAGATCCCTAAACTCGCATGAGGTGTATATGTAAAATTTTTTACAGGACTTGATTGATAAATCCTGAATTTATTCTTATTAATCTTACTTAATTCAAATTAAACACAGTCCCTGGGTTTGGGTCGTGACAAAGGAGGATTGAGAAAATGCGGTAATACTCTTGTCATTGTGAAGTAATAACATTATTTTCATCTAATGGTCAACATTTGGAGATTTCAGTTAATAAAGTTCTTACATGCATCCACTTAGTGTCATTCAGATATAGGATACTGACTTGAATCAACACTAAGCTAAGGGTGTCGACGTCAATCAACACTATGACAAAGGGTGCTGACTTTATTCGCCACTTAGGTACAAAGACTGATAAGGACGTAATAATATTTTAAACTCCATAAGTTACGGGATTTATTTCAGGAGGTATATCAAGTGCAATTCAAATGGAGATATGGGATAAAGATCAAGATAGGAGGACTCTACAAAAACCACCATCTATATCTATTTGAATATTTGTATTTAATTTTAAATATATACGAAGAATTATCCTTTAGAAACCCTAATTGATCGATATAGGTCTTTTCAACCTCCTTAGAAACCCTAATAACTTTTTGTCAAACATAGTCCCAAATGTAATTGATCAATACAGAGAAAGCACCCCAACACCAAAGGGGACCTAGTAATTTCTTAGAAGGCGAACCTCTATAATTTCTTGTCTTTTCTATTTTTGTTGCATTTTAATTTACTGTTCTACGTGAGAGATCATTCATGGTGAGGTTACGAGCAAATTTTTGCATCGTTGTTGATGAATTTTTTGCCGTCAACATGGAGCAAAACAGAGTCACAACTCATAAAATTTCCCTTATATATTCAGTGTAGTTACTTTTTTCATCAATACGTAGGTATGTTAAACAAGCATAAACTTAAAGCATTTCTAGACAACAAATTGAAATTGCAACGACATACCTCAACCTCATTCCAATATTGCTTGAGCTTGATAGAGGGCATATCAAGTTCAACAAGATTGTTTGGACTTATCTTTGAGGGCAAAGACTTCTGGGGGTCGTCATAACAACCGTGATATCTGCACAAATGAGGAAGAAATTGTTAATTCTGGGTGAGAAATGTAGAACTATACACATTAATAAAGTTAAGAATATCAACTCTAATTGCAATTTTCTAATACCAAACTAGTATATGTGAGTTGTTGTTTTTTTATAGGTAAGTGCTTTCAAAAATTAACAAGTCAATTAAAATCTAACGATTATATTTAATAGCACAAATATGATTACTCACCAGTAGTTAATATCAAATAGACGCGCGCCAATTAAAACTTTACGTCAGGTACTAAAAAGTTGGTGTAGATTAGTATTTTTACTATCATTCTTATTGGTAATTATGAAATCTCAAATTAGACATACCTCTTTCCTAAGACACTACGCCTCAGTAGCTCTTCGTAGTCAATATTAGACATGTCAAAGTCTCTTCCTTCAGCGCCAACCCCCTCATAATTATTAAAAAGTAAAAAATAATACTAATAAGTGATGTAGAACTAGAGCAAGAAAGGAAAAGGGAATCAAATTTGGGAAGAAAGTGAACAAGAGAGAAGAGAGGAAGAAATCAAGAGGAAGACTAATTTTGCAGTTTTTAATCACATTATAGTATGTCTTCCTATGTGACAATACATCCATTAAGTACATGTTTATAATACGTGGTTGCAGACATAGCTTAGTGGTACTATCACATCTAACTACACAAAAAGCGCAGAGTTTGAATTTCCCGAGTTGAAATAAATAAATTAAAAAAAAAAAAAGGAAACTAGATTAAATTAAATTAAATCCATAAAATCAAGAAAATTTCCAAAATCAAAATAAAATCATCCCTACTTTATTCCTATGATTGCGCCTAAAATAGTTTGTAATTTTCGTTTTTGATCCGCATCAATAACACAAATCACATTATGTTAGTTTACCGATTCATCTCAAAAACTTAAATTGTTAAGCGATAAGCCAACAATTTATTGCCTGTATAACGATGACACTTACTTTGTTTAACGATGACTCATAATTTCTTTCATGCTTTCTATTGGACAGACGATCAATTTCCCACGCCATTCCTCGTATCAAACTGTGCACATAAATCTCACCATCACCGTTTAGGCTTATCAGAGACTTGTCTATGAGGATATCAATTCCTGTTGTTGCACACAAGCCAAACTCTTCCAGCTTTCTTTCTACAAAATCTCTGTTCCTTCCTTCAAGAAAACGTGCTATATCAAGGAAAATATCTCTCTCCGTAGATGCTAGTTCATCATAAGACACTCTCAACACTTTATAAATATCATTTGAAGGGATACATCTCAGTTTGTTCAATTCACTTTCCCATTCTCTTATGCTTCGGCCGCAAAGGAAGGAACCAAGCACTTTGAGAGCCAAAGGAATTCCATGAGCATAATGAACTATTGATTGAGACAACTGAGCATAACCTGAAATGAAAGGCCCCCCTCTAAAGGCATTCAAACAAAAGAGTTCAAGCGCTTCATCAAAATTCAAACCATCGACCTCGTATATCTCATCAACAGCGAATCGTCGAAGCAAATTTCTGTCTCTTGTTGTTATAATAAGTCTAGTTCCAGATCCAAACCAATTATGATCTCTGGCTAAACGCTCTATTTGATGTAAATCATCAACGTCATCTAGGACAATAAGCAGTTTTTTAGGTTGGATTTTATGCTTAACCCAAGGTCTGATCACATCTTCCTCTTTCAGTAGTTCTGAAAAAAGTTTGTGTTCTAAATAAGCCAGTCCACGTTGCATTGATTCTTCCCTAATGTTTTTAAGAAAGCAGCAGCCTTCGAATTGAGAAGAGTATCTGTTAAAAATGACACCAGCAAGTGTGGTCTTGCCTATACCGCCCATCCCCCAAATGCCTAATACACGAACATCTGGTGAGCCAACACCAAACAATGATTCAATTTTCTTAAGCTGTCTGTTTATCCCCACCAGACCATTAAAGCTTGTTGCAGTGCGTGATGAGGCGTAACTTAACTTACTCGCAACTTTTTCGACATTCTCCTCACTTGATTTTGACTCATACCTACCCCATATAGATGAAAAATTAATAATTAAATTATATATGAAGAAATCAATTATATTTTTAGTTAAACATAAAAATATTTAAAATAAATAGGAAATCTCTAGTGATAGATCCTAAATATTAATTTAAGAAATTTTTAGTGACAACATGTTTAAGATCGTCGTTGCTAATAATATTAGGGAAAGTTAGTATTAAGGGCCTATTTGAGGGACCTTTAGAGACATAATTTTGCTGTTGAGACTTTTGGAGTTGAGATTAGTCATGGACATGTGGATTTGTGATAAAAATTTTTGAAAAAAAAAAAAGGTTCTTTTGGAATTTTGTATTTACTGGAAGAATAATTAGAAAAATATATATTTTTGAATGCGTGTTTTGTTGATTTTTATATTAAAAATATAGATATGTGTTTCAATGTGTTTTTTTCTTTATCATCATTAACTACTCTGGATATTTATTTTGCTTAAAACTACGACTATCCTTTGCATTGTTTGCTTCTTTGTATTTTTTTTTTTTTTTTTTTAAGTTTGAGATAAAGCATTATGATGAATTTTGATGTAGAAACATGGATAAACAAATAGATAAGGGTTATAAAACGCGGGATATTTGCAAAAAAAAAAAAAAAAAAAAGGACAGAAATACGTGGGATTTGATTGGTGAATGAGAAAATGTAGGAGAAAAAAAAAAAAAACGTAACATTGGTTTAGTGGGTGTGGTTTGGTGGGTGAAAAAGGATAAATACTATAATTTCATTATAGGGTTTTTTTTAAGAATAAAAAAAGGGTGTAATAAGTAATAATTAAAATTTAAAATCTTTATAGTGGGTGGTTTACGTAGATGGGTGGGAAAAACTTAAAAATGGTATCAATAGATGCCCTCTTTTTTATATTGTAACTTGTATTTATGTGAAACCCTATTTATAGCCTTTTTTATATTGTAACTTGTATTTATGTGAAACCCTATTTATAGTGCTCTTTACTAATGAATTCTTTATTTAGTCTGTGAATATAAGCACATTCACATTAAATATTTTTATGTTTCATTTTCTCTTCTTCTCTTACTACTTCTACTATTATTTTTCTTATTGAGTTTCTATAGCTAAAAGCTGCATGCCATGTTAGATTTTAAATTTTTTTTTTTTAATTAGACTTTTAGCGGTGAAAAGTTCTAATTTGCCGTTGCTAAAACCTACTTGCTGCCTCATATTTTTATCGCTTGACCGCTAATAACGGTTTAACAACGACAATTTTTGTTGTTTTAGCGACGTAACAACTTTTCAGCTGATGATATCTGGGTGTTTAGCTATAACACTCTTCATGAAGAATTTGGTATTAAAAAGGTAATATTATTCTAATAATTATTAGGAACTAGAAGCTGTCTCAAATTAAGACATACCTCTTTCCTGAGACTCTTCGTCTTAATGATAGCTCTTCATGGCCGATGTTAGACGTGTTAAAGAGTCTTCCTTCAGTCCCAATCCCCTGATAATTTTGAAAATTTGAAAATTTGAAAAATAAAATCACATGAAGAGTATATATCGGAGAGAAATCGAAATTAAATTGTTTATTGAAAATATATGTTTATTGCCGATATGACTTTGAAACTTACTTTGTTAATCGATAACCAATAATTCCTTTCACGCTTTTTAGTGGACTGACGATCAATCTCCCACGCCATTCCTCGTATCGAATTGTGCATAAAAATCTCACCATCACCCTTTACGCTTATCAGAGACTTGTCCACGAGGACTGCAATTCCTATTCTTGCAACTGAACCAAACTTTTCCAGTATTCTTGCAACGAAATCTGCGTCCCTTCCTCTAAGAAAACATGCTATATCAAGGAAAATATCCTTCTCCATATCGTCTAGTTCATCATATGACAACCTTAACACTTTATAAATTTCCTTCAAGGGGACATCTTTCAGTTTGTCCAATGTGCTTTCCCATACTTTTCTGCTTTTGCCGTAAAGAGAGCAGCCAAGCAGTTTGAGAGCCAAAGGCAGTCCATGAGCATAATGAACCACTGATTGTGACAACTGAGCATAGCCTGGAATGAAAGACCTCCCTCTTGAGGCATAGAAACGAAAGAGTTCAAGTGCTTCATCGAAATTCAATCCATCGACCTCGTATATCGCATCAGCACAACAACAGCGAAGCAAATGTCTGTTTCTTGTTGTTATAATAATTCTGCTTTCAGATCCAAACCTAGTATGATCCCTGACTAACCGCTCTAGCTGTTGTGAATTATCGATATCATCTAGCACAAGAAGAACATTTTTCCGTCGGATTCTATCCTTTATGGAATGGTCGGCCATATCAATACTTTCCTCCTTCAATAGTTCTGAAAAAAGTTTATATTCTAAATAGGCTAGTCCAAATCGTTTTGATTTTTCCCTGATATTTGCGAGAAAGAGACGAACTTCGAATCTAGAAGAGAATATCCGGAAAATGACTTCAGCAAGTGTGGTCTTACCAATACCACCCATCCCCCAGATGCCTAATATACGAACATCCGGTGAGCCAACATCGAACAATGGCTCCAATCTCTCAAGGTGTCTTTTTATTCCCTTAAGATCCTCAATTTTTAAGCAGTACTCTCCCTTTTTACTTGATGAGGTATAACTTGGCGTACTTGAAGATTCAGATTTCTGATGCTGTCTATTCATTCCCCCCTGACCTTTAAAGTCTGCAGTTGTACGTTGTCTTACCTTAATTACGAGCAACATATTCAACAATCTCCTCCACCAATTTTGACTCATTCCTACCATATACATAGAAGATAAATTATAATTAGCAATTAAGGGATAAGATCTCATAGAAATTAGTAAAAGAGGAAGAAATAGAATGAAGAACTTTCTCATTTTCTTCACCCAAAAAAAAAAAAAAAGCTTTTCAGTCAACAACTTAGTTTTAGTTTTGTGAATTCTAAGAACTATATTGAGGAGCAAAAAATTAACTAAGCTTTCTTATTAAATTGCCTAATTAAAATACATAAAAAAAAAAAAAGGTTTATATAGTCCTACAAACAAATAACAAAAGACCAAACTACAGTATAAAAAAGACTAAATTTACCCTTGTTAATTAAGAAAATAAATAACTAAAATAATCCTATAAATAAAATCCTAATATAATTCTTTGCACCCTTCCTCAGACCTGCAGCAAGCATCGAGAGTTAGTCAATTATATATAACTCTTCACCTGTGAGCCTAGACCAATGCAAATGCCCAACCATAGGCCGATCAAAAGAGGAAGAGAGTACAAATGACCAACATGGACCAATCAAACAAGAGGGGAATGCAGACAACAATGTCCAACACGGGCTTATCAAAGGAGAGAGAATGCCATGCCCAACAATGGTCAATCAAAGGGGAAGAATGCAAATTAATCAAAGAAGGAAGGAGAATGCTACACCCAACATGGGTCAAACACAGGGGAAGGATGCAAACCGAAAGAGACAATAGGCCATTGTGTGAAAAGTTACGAATAACCATTGCAAGAAGTCGAATGCAAAGCTAAATAGACGAGAAATTCCCTAATTTAAAAAAAATAGAAAAAGAAAGAAAACAAAAACGTAAGGATGATAGGTTAATATTGGAAGTTGCAACATCTGGTACTCTCAACTTGTCCAGAACTTGTAGTCTTCACCGCCTACGATATGTCCCAATCAGCTTCTAGGACCCGAAGATGACGAACCTATAGGATGAGAAGCAACAGAGACCAATGAGTCTAACGAAGGTGCCATGGTTGTAGTGTTTAGTTGTCGAGTCCTGTAAGCTACTTGTTGCGATTGATTTCCAAATTTCCATTGAGGAGACCGTTGTTGATGAATCGGCTGTTGTGTTGGTCTATGCAATAACATAGGGCATTGAGCCTTTTGTTAGTTTATCAAAACATCCCAAAAGCTTAAGTTGTTTGGAGGGTGAGATAACAATAATTTTATATTTTAACGCTCTCTTTTACATGCAGGCCAAACAATATGCAAACATGAGGACCACTATTAGAAAATTCAACATATATATTTAAGAAGTCCGAAATATATTAAAGGTTCAACACACAATAACAATATTTAACGGGGATAAAGAGTGCAATTGAAGGGGTTTAAACTCATGACTTCTTGCTCAGGTAACATATTATTTTACTAATTTATCCCAAAAGCTTAAGTCATTAGGAAGTAAACCGATATTAGTTTTATATTTCAACACCTTCTAATGACCCTTCTGCTTATAGAAACTCCATTCATCGTGAGCAACCTTCAAATGTGACTGATTCTAATTATTGGCAGGCGGTCTTTGAGACGTTGCGAGGACAAATGGATTGGACAGTGAAATAGTACTCATTTTCTACGTAAAACTGAAGACGTATATCCTCAACCAACAATTCACTGACTACCGAATCCACAGAAGGAAGCAGGCTACGATGCAAAATCATCCCAAGAAGTCCCTCAAAATCATCACGGAGTGCCATCAAAAATTGAACCAGTCATTGTTCTTCTCATTGAGCGATGTAAGTGATAAACACCCGTAACTTTTCCAATTCGATGAGTGCCAATTGGTCCCAAAGATTTGTCATAGCAAAATAAAACTCCCGACACTCATTTCTTTTGAAGGGCTCGAATATCGGCCTCTAACTAGTATAGTTTTGAAAAATTAGTCCGCGTGAATAGTCTTGCCAGATGCTCCCAAACTTTCTTAGCAGTCTCATACTTAGCCAATTGAGTGCCTATTGAATGTGCAATAAAATTATTGATCCAAGTAATAATCTTCAAAATATCGGCTTCTCAAACATCCAACAATTTTGCATAATTGGTAGCCTTCTCACTTTTGGGTCGAATCTAAGTGCCAAAACATAACCCGGTATCTTTTTCTCTTCAAAAAATTCATCATCAAATAGCTCTAATTCGATTAATTTTCCCCTTATTGAAGAGAATAATCTCTAACCCTAGCCATAATCACAAACAGCTGCAAATCATAATATTAAATATATATATATATATGTATATATCTAACAAGGACCTGGGCAAATCCCCAGTAGTAAGAAAAACTCGCAAAGCACAATGTACGAAAAACGCCCCCCGTGCAGAAGTCTTCCTCAAAACAACAAATGATCATCAATTAATCACCCTAGCACTCGCGCTCTTTTTTTTTTTTTCAAGCCACAAGCCATCCAAGAATCACAACTCATGTGAGGAAGTGATAGCCCAGCAACCACAAATCAACAAGTCGTACATGCACAAAGAAATTGCACAGATTCCTAACAAATCACCAATTAGTCAATTCCCACACCACACAATTGTTTAGGCCACAAATCAAGAATTCCCAACAAAACTAACAGCTAATTATGCAAGAAATACGAACGAAAAAAATGGTACATGACGGCTCTGATTCCATGTGAATTCTAAGAACTAAATTGAGGAGCATAAATAAATTAGGGTTTTGTCATTAAATTATTTAATCAAAATACAGGAAAAAGATGGTTTATATAGACCTTCAAGCATATAAAAAGAGACCAAACTACCCAATGATAAATGACCAAAATTACTCTTTCTAATAAAGAAAATAAATAACTAATAATAATCCTAAAATAATTCTTATCAGCACAGACTAGAAAGGTTATAGACACAGGAGATCAATAGACAAAATGCTAACCAACCATATACCCTCAAAAGTATGATATTCTGTCATCTATCCTCGTTTTCTCTTATAATTGGTTGTATTTCAGAATCTTTTGATTCATTTTAGTGATGCCTCTAAGATGTTTGATGAAATGCCTGCTATACTTTGAAAGTCTGGGATTCTTGTTTCTTGCAGTAGCATTTTTATAACTTATTTTCCGATTAAAACTTTGAAGGATTATTCTTACTTGTGCCACTTGAACTATAGGGTTGTTCTCATTTTGCCTTCTGAACATGGTTAAAATTCCCATCCTAAACCTCCAAAATTAGAACTAATCCCACTTAAACCCCCTTTTTTGCAATTTCTATTTAGAACAAATTATGAAAAGAAGAAGGGTAGTTGGTCACACTTAATCCTATGTATTTTTTTAATATGTCTTTACATAAATTTTAACCAAAGAGCTTAAGTGGGACTTATTCAAAAGTCAGGGGCAGAGTTAGAGATTTCGAAGGTCAGTAGAAAAATGAGAATGCCCCTATAATTTGAGAGGAACATGTGATTTTGATCCAACTTTGAATCTGAGGCTGATTTTTTTTGCAGAAATGAAATAGAGATTAAATTTCACGAAAACAAATGAATAAATAAGATATTGGCAAACTGAAAATCTGGTGAATTTAGAATGTTGAGCCTTTAATACTATAATTTTTTGAAAGCAGCAGGGCGGCCGAATTCTACATGTCTATAAGCTCTGTCAAATGTGTCCCAAAATAGCCAATCCAAAAGTTGAACATATTCCTGATTGTTTTATGAAGTTCTAAATGAAGAAGCCAGCTTGGTACAAATACATACATACATATATACACACATATATACGTGTGTGTGTGACTTTGAGCTAGAATTCTTGCATTAATAATATGAGAAGTTTAATTTTGACATATCTTTCTGAATTTGTAAGATTGACCGTGACAACCTAGATTTCGTGATTCACCTGCATTTTGCAACTGAAAAGCGAAAGGTTTACACGACCTTGCAATAAGAGAAACTGGCTTTTATGCTCTGCAACGGTGAAATTGGTTTCGGAATGCAAGGTAGGAAACTCCTATTGAAAAACTTACATTAATTCTCTCGTTTTCACTTATGAATATCTTTTCATTGGAAAATAGAATGTCTATTTGAAAGTAGATTGTATATATAACATTGTGTGCCGGTGACAGATGAATATTTTATGATTTGGCGAGTGTTCTTTTTTATTTAATTATTTTTCTTTTTCTTTTTCAATTTTTTTAAGGTATCTATTTTGTTCCAACTGGGTAAAAAGTTTATAAGAGCTTTAGATTTTTACCCTCTAGTTTTCGCACACGCACATAGCTATCCATGAAGTGTTTAAACAAAATTTTTAATTCGACTCAGTTGCATATTTAATAAATTAATAATCAAGTTTAAAGATCATATATGCAAAAATAAATGCTCAAAGATAAGAGGGTTAAATGAAGTATCTATTTTATAGCAATACAAAAAACATATCAACTTAAAACAGGGCAACCACTTATAGATAGCTAGTGTGGTGTTGTTCTCATAGTTGTCATGCAATTTCGTGTAAATGGATAATTTAGAATTACCTGCTCCGTGATTCCCACCCAGAAATATTGCTTGCCATTGTCAATGCAATTTTCCACTCCTGCAGTTTTTCAGCCCTGTCTTCAAAACATTGTTGATGTGCAACAAAAGCATGAGCAAAACTCCCCTCTTGCCTCCGTACTTGTGACGGATCTACGCCATAAAAAATAGGAACAACAATCTGTCCACTCTCTTCCCTACACTTGAGTATGTGCACTAGTTCATCCAAACACCATGTCGAAGAAGCATAATTTTCTGAAAAGATTATTATTGAAATCTTCGATTTTTTGATTGCGTTCAATAGTGCTGATGAAATTTCCTCTCCTTTTTCAAGAGTTTTCTCATCAATGTAGACTTTGATTTGCTTATCGCATAATGCTTTTCCAAGATGGCTAACAAATTTCATACGAGTGTCTTCACCTCTGAAGCTAATAAAAACTTGGTGATCAAGGCAACTATTAAAATTGGAGGACGTGGTGTGGAGAGCCGAATCCATAATACCTGTTGGGCCAATATCGGTGGAACAGCACCAACAAATTTAATGAGGATGGGCTGAACTTCTCTCGATAGAGAATATAGGAAAAAGATAGCCAAACATGTAAGATCGTCTTTCTTGATTTGATACAAAAATACAAAATAATATATTTAATATGTTATTTTATTTTGTCCCCCAGTATATAATTATATTTTAAATGTTATATCTACGTTTTGACAAAAATTTTAAGTTTTAAAACTTCCAAAAGAGAGACTTTTAATGTGAATTTGAGAATGGGAACTTTGTAATTAACACATCAACAAATAAGCAAATAAGACCGTCACCAATGTCAATGTCATATTTCACACAAAAAAGTACGAAAACAACATATTTAATATCTTTTTCTATTATGTACTCCATTATACGATGTTACATTTCTTTTCTGTTATAACTTTTAAGCTTTAGAACTTATAAAAGTAAAAATTAATTTTTAGACTATTTAAAGTTAATGCAAATGTCAACATTTATTAAATTAAAAGGTCAACATATCAAGCAGTAATAAAATGTCATAATCTGGTAAATGCTATTCTTTGTGCCAAATTTCAAACAAAATATAGTATATGTCAACACCAAAAATTAGTTACTACATTGGAAAGCAATTTTTCGATTCAAATAAAAAAGGGTAATTTGTTCACTTAGTTCCAGAACTATGAATAGTATGTAACTTTAATCTCTGAATTTTTTATTTTGGTCAATTTTGTCCTTGAATTTTTAATTTTTGACACTTTTGGTCCCTCACTTAAAGCAGATGAAACATTTTTTTTTGGTTATTATAAACAATCATGTTTCAACTCCTTGTTGACATGAAATTTTATAAAAATTAATTACACTAAGTAAACCAATTTCCTCCCTATTCTTATTAAAATTTAAAACTAAAACCTTTTGAACTTAATGTAATAATTTCTTTAAAATTTGTAGCTATTATGCAATAGGGATACGATTATCTACGTTAAATTTCAGAAATCGTCCGTCAATTTTAATGTGAGGGACTAGAACTATCAAAATCAAAAATTAAAAGTTCAAGAACTAAATTGATCAAAATAAAAAATTCAATGATCAAAGTGAAAGAATACTAATAATTCAAGGACTAAACGGACAAATTACCTGCTAAAAAAAATGGTATTAATATATCTATTGACACTGTATTGTAGATGCTCGACGTAATCAAGCTAAAATTTGATACATGCTATACTTTTTTGTTAAATTTGGCACTAAATATGATGTATTTCCAAATTTGACATTAAACATAAAATTGCATTGAAGGACGATTTTCTTACCTAAATATCAAACAAAACTGCATTGAAAATGCATTAACAACTTGAAGAGGAAGCAACGACTCTCCTTGGAAAGCCCATACGATGTTTCACTTTCTAGTTTTATCGAAGCATTTTCAAAATCTTGTTCCGTCTTGTCCCAAAACAGACCTGCCAAACAATATATTTTTGTCAGTTATTATTATTATTATTATTTTCCTGATTCCAAAATCAAAAATCTGATCTTGAAACTGGAACCTAATTACCTGTATTGAAGCAATTTTTTTCCCGCAGCAATTAATAGATAGAAGGAAAAACAGAAAGAGCAATTATTCTATATATGTACGTGTTTCAGAGAAAAACACGAGAATTTTGAGTGGATCTCCAAAACAAAATGACCAAATGCTTATTTTGGTATCTCTTTTTTGTTTTTGTGCTCATAGTACAGTAACACGAAGTAAGTTACTTGTAAATCGAATGAAGTTTTTCTGTACAAGAAGAAAACAAAACCAATATACATCCCTGATTCACTTCCCATGAGACGACCTTTGGAAGACGGCCACTGACACACCAGGTCAACCTAGCGTGTCAATTTTGTGTGGCCAAAATTACGCGGCAGGTGCTTGGGCCCTATAGCCCTTGTCACAATCCTTATCCTAACATTAAAAAAAAAAAAAAGAAAAATCTCTTCTCTCTTTGCACCACGTGTCACTCTTGTTTTTTGGGTCCGTTTAATGAATAAGTTTGAGTTAGAATTTTTAAGTTTTAATAGTTATTTTTTGTTGACTTTTCAGAAAAAATAAAAAAACTTTTTTAAAAAAGATAAAAAACTTTTTCAGAAAAAGACAAAAACTGAGATAAAAATTTTGAGTTCGAACTCACGAACTAAACAAAGCATTTATTTCTTTCTTATTTTTTGGCTTTCATCTACTCTCTCTCTCTCTCTCTCTCTCTCTTTTTAATTCCTTTTCCTTTTCCTTTTTTTTTTTGCTAAAATTATTATTATTTTTTTGGTATGAAAACACCCCATTTACACCCCTCTAATATTTACCAACCTATTATAAATTTTTTATTTGCTAAATTTATTTCCTTCTTCTTTAATCTTATTTTAATCTATAACATCCCCTCACAGACCATCACAGTTAACTTCTTTTTTTAACATTCACCTCTTATAAAATTATGAAAAATAATAAGTTTGAAATAAAAATCTTTACTTATCCAAGAACTTTACTTAGATATTTTTAGTAAACTCAAGGAAACTTTTTTAAAAACCTTATCAAAATAACTTTGGAAATAATATAAATTTTTTAAAACCATATCACGAAATAAAATTTAAGAAAGTCCATATTAATCATTCAATTAAAATAATAATAAACTAAAATCCCAATACTTTATTTGAAATTAAACGTGTTCATCCCATAATCGTTCCTGTCGTTTTCCCATCACACATCGTCCTGCTTCCACTCCAAACTTCTCTATTATGACATCTTATCATTTCTTTTATTTGCAACATGAGTTAACTTATATAAATAAAGGCTTAGTAAAACACTTAAATCTCCCAAATGTAGATAGCATTTTATTTTTTTGTCATCATCTTAAATTATCTTTGTAAATAAAAACATCTTTGAAAAAACTTTTTAACTTTCAAAACCGTCATATATTGGCTTAACATTGTACTATCAAAGTGCACAAATCACAGAAAGAGTAAGGTAGCTAATCTTAAACCAACGATGACAACATTATCATCATCATCACCATCAAGGGTGTACAATGTCCTTTTAAAAACATTAAAATGCATATATACATATATATATTTTTAATCAAAATGTCATAATAAGAGAAGTATTAAAAAAGCATCATAACATCATCATCAACGTCAAAATATATACTTCTCAATTCTTTAATTCTTGTTGCAGGTGAAAATGTACTTACTTGAACGCCTTATGTAACAACCCAACATAATTGCGACCTTTAATTAATTTCATAAACATAATTACTTATTTTGATCTTAAACTTGATCACCAAAATTTCAGAGATTTTTTTTTTTTTTTTTGCTTAAATACTTCATAGTTTACATGAAGTCTATGATCATTTTAATTTTTAAAGATTCAAACACAATACAACTTTTTCAAAACAAACTCACACCTCAAAAAACATTTTTTTTATGACATATAAACTTGATAAATTAATAAGTAAAAACTGAATCTGAAGTTTAAAACATCATGTCAAACTTAAATAATTAAAATTAGTATAGGCATATCTTAAGTTTGGTTTCTTGTAAACCAAACTACTTGGTCAAATAGACGTCTTTTCATCATTCAAATACTTATAAGCAAAAGAAAAAAATGCATTTTAAAATATTAAACTTTCCTAACCTTGCTTAGTTAAAATTAAACTAAGCATTCATTTCATATGAGTACCTTAAAAAACCAATTACTTAAAAATAATTAGTCTAAAAAATACAAATCTTTTAAAGCTTATCATAATTTAAAAGAATTACTTATTGCGGAATTTATATTTTGATGGCGGTATCCATAACCCATGCCTCCATTGTCTCGACTCAGTCCACTAGTCCATCGAATCACCGTGTAGCCTACAGCATGAACAAATATTAAAGAGCTTTCACTCAACAAGTACAAACATAATCCCACATAAACAAAATGCATATAATAATGCATGACATTTTATGAAACGTACAATTATGCTTAATTCTTGTTTATCATTTTATTGTTTCATACTTCTTCTTCCTTAACTTTTTGCTTTAGGCCCCATATATTTACGTACCCATAGTGCGCAACCAATGAGAAGTTAGGAGGAGTGACCCCAAAATCCAACATACCAAGGTCTTTTAAAACGTTCATAAAAATCCCCTCAGCTTATTGGGGTTGGTACGACACTAAACTTTCTTTCACTTTCATTAGCCTCTCACTTTCTTAGGTTGAGCATGTAATTATGATTCACGATTCCATAAACATACATTCAAATCTCATGACGCACATAATAATGCATTACATTTTATGCATAGTTAAATAATGTTTATTATCTTCTTATCCTGAGCTCCATTGTGTACGTACCCATTGCCCGCAACCAATGAGAAGTTGGGGGAAGCGACCCCAATCCAACATACCCAAGGTCTTATTTAAAACATTCATAAAAATCCGCTCAGCTTATTGGGGGGTTGGCACGACACTTACTTGAACTTATCTTTTCACTTTCATTAATCTCTTCCTTAGGATAAGCATGCAATTATGTTCGTAACTCATGAGTAGATATTGCAGTTTCACATAATATAGAGGCATCGACATCAATTAAAACATATTAAGGCACAAAAACATATGCTCACTAAAGCATATCAAGCAACTATATAATCACACTACGCGAAAGCATCATTTTTCATGTTCAATCACAAGCATGGTATTCTAAACATATGCATAGTAATTATTCACATATATGCTCAAATCGACAAATAAGTTTCATACTGTAGGTGAGACTTGTACTTATCTGGATTCCGCGTTTAGCGTTAATCCTCGACTAATCCTCAACCTCGTTAATGTTGGTGTTGTGCCCTAATTAAAATTGACACCTGACAATTAGAATGTGGTCTTATCATATTTATAATTAAACCACCTTTTTTTTTTTTTAATACTTGTTCATAGTTCTTAAATCTCATTTCCCATTTAAAATGGTTCAAAGATTAGTGTAAGGTCATGATTATGTTACATTTAAACTTGAAAATCATAGATTAACTTGAAAATTACATTTAAACTTGAAAATCATAGATTAACTACAGAAGTCAATACTCAACTTCAGAGTCAATAATAAAACTGGTTAAACAATGACTTTTCCCCTCATTTAAAACATCATAACGTTAAACCATGTAACAACTTAAAAACAGGGCGTTCTTATGAATATCAATTTAGAATGTATCTTATTAATCAGTGGAGAATATGAAGGAGTGTCCATTATTACTACTCTCATATCATATGCAACAAGGCATATAAAAATACAAAACTTATTGGTGAGAAAATAAGCACCATAACATACATTTCTCCATGGATCATTTTCACTTAAAATCAAGACATGAACTCTAGATTATAAAATTGTTCTGACAAGGTAACTTGAAAAACTAATTATAAATTCAATCACCAATTATGGTTGAATTTACTAAAAAATCTGACAACATAACAGCTTATTTTTCTTAATATCCAAAAATTAAACCTGAAAGTAAATCAGTTTATAAAAAATTTCAGCATGCCATAACTGCAAGACGTACCAATTTATCATATTAATATAAAACAGATCTCATTCTAATCTAACTTCACTTTGAATTGAACATCAAAAAACATTTTTTTTGTTTAAATATCGATATTCAATTCAAAACATATAAATAGGCACGTAATCAATCCAATAAATGACTCAAAATAGTCAAGATTACTACCAAGATCATTTGACGACGTTTGGGTGAGTAAAACGACTCCCAGTTGGCATTCAAAACACCTTTTGATCTCGAGCGACGGAACTTTTAATCGCCATTCTTAACCTTCGAGACTCCATCTCGCAAATCTGAAGACACAAACATGTCCAGAACATTAAAAATAGACCGGAAAAGCGATCTTCTAAAACCTCTCGACGGGGTTAGAGGGTTGACTGGTTTGACCGTAATTGACCGGCATTGATTGCCATTGGCCACGGCGGCAAAAGGGACAGAGATGGGCACCGCTTTGAAGATCTCGACGAGAGGAACCTATTTCTGGTGTCGATTTCTTCAAACGACGTTCGGTTTTCTCGGAAATGTAAGAAAACCGACTAGAAGATGGCGGCGGATCGGGAAAATTCCGGCGACGATCAGACTGGTGATGGACTGGATTTTGTTCCTCTCGACAAGTGGAACTCAACGAAACCAACGGCTCGCAAAATAGAGGTCGGATTACAACAAAATCTTGCTTGAAAGATTATGTTGACGAAACTTTCAAAGCATTTTTCCAGCAAACGGCGACGAGTGATGCCACCAAACTCCGGCTATTAGACGCTCAGGTGATGGGTTGCATGGATCATCGGCGCGTGCAGAGGTGGCTGGCCGGAGATGGAATTTCCTGTGAAGGCAGCAACGTGCGTGACTGGGAGACAGAGAAGAGTGAAAAAGAAGAGAGAGAGGGAAGAGAGAGAAAAGGAGGTGTCTGATGTTTTTCCTCTTCTTTTTCTTATTTATTCTTATTCTTCTCAAAACCAAATACCTTATAAAATACATGTCCGGTGAGAAGTTCACTTGGTTTTTTTTGTTTTTTGTTTTTTGTTTTTTGTTTTTTGTTTTGTTTTTACGTCAAAGTGTGGACTGACCACGCATGTTACATGTGTGTGTGTATATATATATATATTTTTTTTTCTTTTTTCTTTTTTCTTTTTTCTTTTTTCTTTTCTCCTCCTCCTTATGAGCCGTATATATATGTGTGTGTGTGCACACTTGCATTCCGTTTGCCAAATAAATATTTTGGCACCTTTGATTACGGTAACTTCTCAAATATATATATATATATATATACACAAACACATTTGTTGTGGGTACATTTTGAATGATGACTATGGAACATGGCTTCTAACTTATAAATTTTGCATATTAATAAAATTGTTCAAGACTCGATTGAAATGTTAAGCTTATTCTTAATTCATGTTGAGAATATAAACTTTTTCTGTTATACAACTAATTCATTTGACTAGCTGTAATACTTTTCTAAATTAATTTTACAGTTCAGAATTATATTCTGTCATCTGTAAATTGTCTCAGAAATACTTATTTATAATTTCATTCTTTATATTAATTCATGAACTTGACAAGTTTAACAAAATTATGAAATCACTTTACCGAGATCACACTTATTATTGTTGTTATTATTATTTAATGCACTTTTCTTAATTTTTTTCGCATTAATCGTGCAATTTGAAAAATTACTCAAACATACTAATAAATAAACACTAACATAAAATTTACTATTCATGGTATTATTATCATGAGTAATTAAACATTTACATCTTGATTTATGTTTAATTTAGAAATTCGTGTATTTAACATGATTATTAAAATTATAAATCACATCCCCCGCTTTTCTCTCTCTCTCTCTCTTTTTTTTTTTTTTTATGTGATTGCATAATTGATGGAAACTTCAAAATTTTCCTATCAATTTGTTAGTAGAAAACTATTCGCACCAATTTCTTCTAGCATAACATAACTTCATATTAATCATTCAAAACTCTATAGTCTAAAATTACAATAACATTTTAAAAAATGATCTTAATACAAAAAAATTTCGACTTTATTCCTAATTAATTTAGGAATTAACATTGTGAATTTTCCAGCCATTATACCTTACTTAACATTTTTAAACTTTTCCGGCAGTGACGCGCGATAGAAGTCTCAGGTGCTCGCCTTTAGAACCGTTTATGCTATCAATAATAAATACAATTAAATTACCAAAAGGTCATAATAATTTATCGAACGCATCCATCACATTAAAACAGCACCTAAAAGACTTATTTCATCTTTCAATAATATCAAAATACAAAAATCCAATAATTACACAAAATTACAAAACTTTACAAAAACTAACAGTCAGACCTCTGTCCTTTAAAAAATTCATACAAGACTGTAAATGATTCGAAACCAATTTTAAAAGCAATTACACATCCAGAGCTTTCTAACGGTATCTAATTCGTTAAAATCGGAGACCATTAGACCTACAAAAACAGTTTCAAATTCTGATCACCAAAATTTTACAGAAACTGCAGCCAGACCTTTGCCTCTTTGAAAAATCATATAAATTCACATAAGTTTCCAAACGACCTAAAACTGATTTCAAATAAAAGTAGACATCCAGAGCTTTCCAATAATACTAATTTTGTTTAAAACAGAGTCAGTTTGCACCCCTAAAAGAGCTGTTTTAAAAACTGATCATATAACACCTGGAATTTCCAGCAATGGTCAAATCCAAAAATTCCAAAAATAAAATTCACTAAAAATATAAATATTATTGCCACAACGTACATGACTCACACACATGCAAATTATAGCGGCGAGGCATGTTTTTTAACATATAAAATTATTAAAACAACACTTCAACGAAATCATGAATAAAAAGATGAAAACCCAAAAATCATCTAATTAACAAAAATCAACCATCTACGAAACTTAACATATTTCTAAGGCAATAAATCCTCCTCAATCAATTTTATAGCCTCCATCAATCATCATTGCATGGATATTTCTTACTGTCTCCTCAAACCTATAAGAAGAAATTCATCAATAAAGTCGCTCAACCCCTGAAGGATCCTAAACCGAAAAGAACAATAAAGAAAACATACATTAAAACCTTTTTTATTATAGCTTGGAGAATCAAAGGTTTACAAAGTAGATGGAATGATTGAGATTAACAGGATGTAACTGGAAATTTTTTTTTTTTTTTTGAACGTGGAAGAGAAAGAGAAAAGGAGACTAGACGATAGACAGAGATATGCATGAATGTGTAAAAATAATGGAAATCGGTATTGTATAAAAATTGTGAGAAATTAATCTCATATAAATTTTTGAAATCAATTGAAATATTAATTGTGGGCTGTCAACGATTTCTTTTTTTCTTGTTTTTTTTTTTCCTCCACTTCTTCACGTTTCCTCGAGAATGCTCTTCATTTTTTATTTATTTATTTTTTCCTCGTTCCTTCACGTCATCCTCCTTCATCTTTGCTTATATAAATAACAAACTGCTTGGGTTATCAATTTTAATATTTATTTTTTCAAATATCAACTCACGTGTCATATTTTTATTAATAGATGTTATCAATTGATATGACAATACTTTAAACACTCACTAATAAAAGAACAACAATTCACATACCACATAGGTTGGTATTCAAAAATTAATATTAGAATTGATATTCCTAATATTTTATATATATATATATACACACACACACATGTTTAACAGTTTAAGGAAAACTTAACATCCATAGGATGTATATTTATGCATAGTAATAATAATAATAATAATAATAATAATAATAATAATATATAAACAAAAGTAAACATACTTAGTATATTACACATGTACTTATATATGAAATATTTAATTTTGCAAAATTATATATATGTATATAAAAATGTTATATTACATAATAGCTTAATATATATAATATTTTTCTACAATTAAATCATGACATAAACTTAGCAAATAATTATGAAAAAAAAAAAAATTCATCAACCATCGTATAGTATTGATCAATTTGGCATGAACTGTACTCTAACAAGTTGAGTCCTCCTCACGTCACCTATGAGAAATAACTCAATATAGTGTTAAAGTTAACTATTTATAATACCGTCACATTATCCATGTTAATTTCTAATATTATTATTAGTTAGCATTTAGAGCTTTACATAATCTTATCTTAATATATATTCTCTTAATCTGATTTTTTTAAAATCTTAATCTTAATTATATTCTTAACATATATAAATCTTATCTTGTTGTATGTTAACATATATAAATTTTAATCTTAATCTTAATCGATCTTTTAAATCTATGGCTATAAATACACATACATACATACATATTTATATAAAAAGCACAATCCAACTAGGAATTTCTTTACCCCTTTCTCTTACAGACTGACACATATCACCACTTTAAAAAAAGTTTAGTTTGTTTTTAACTGTTTCTTATTTTACTCAGTTACTTTTTCCTAAATTTTTTTTGTCACATGTTGATGAGATGAAGCTTTTTTCTTTTTTTTTTTTTTAACCATATCTCATGCAACATTTGGACATCAGGGATCAAATTCTGAATAGTCTTTTTCTTTTTTTATTTTTTATTATTGCATACATTATAAAAAGTACAATGCAAGTAAAAACTTTTTTTTACCCCTTACTTTGATTGAGAAAAGTTAGGGGTTGTTTGGCAAATCAGTTCAAGCTGGTTTTTTTGAGTTCAGTTGGGACTAAATACGTTTGGGATGTAAGTCCAACCACAACTGTTTTTTGAACCGTTATTTAGTAAACTGAACTTGGTTTACTGTTCACCACTCTCGTTCCCCACCGGTGCCCATCTGCTCGCCAACCTCGCGAGCCACTCACCACCGAATCGCGAGCTCGCCGGCCTCACGAGCCAACCACTGTCCAATCACGACAAGAAGCTCGGCACTGGGCATGGAGGAGAGCGAATTTTCGACGACGAGGGGAGGCCGAGGGGCGAGCAAGGTGGCGGTGGCTCGTGAAACCCACCGACTGGTTGTCAATTTAAGCAAATTATCAAGAGGGATTTTTAAATGAAAGAGAGAAAGAAACTCCGGAGGTCGGAGCTACGATGTCACAACGGAGCTTGGGAGGCCGGCGAAAACAGAGGCGCGAGGGCGGCTCTGGATCGGGCGCGAAAGAGAAACTCCGCCGGCGTGAGGCTGGAACCGGCATTGGAGTGTAAGCTGATAGAGAGGAAGAGAGAGATAGAGAGAAAGAAAGATGGAGGGCTTGGGGCTCATTTGCGAAAGAAGGCGAGAGAAGGGGGAGGGACTGTCATGGGGGAGGAGAGAGAGAGGGAAGAGAGAGAAATAGAGAGAGTGAGGGCTTGGGCTGCAGTGCGAAAGAAAGAGAGATAAGGGGAGGGACTGACGTGGGGGAGGAGAGAGAGAGAAAGAAAGAGTGAGGGCTTGGGGCAATGCGAAAGAAAGAGAGAGAAGGGGAGGGACTCATGTAGGGAGGAGAGAGATCCTTAAAAATAATATTTAAATTAAACATGATATCATTAAAAATGTATATTCTGTTATAGTTTTTAAATTGGTAATAAAAATCAATTTACCCTTCAATATTTACCCTGTTTATTTATGGTATGCCCCCTAATTAACTCTTTATGGGATAAAATGAATCAGATCTATACGCATTTACTTTTAACGTTTGTTTGTTTGTTGTTTGTTGTTTGTTGTTGTTATATTTTATGACTATGTAAAAAATATTGTAAAAGATTTTGATGTATGTTGTTGATATGTATTTTTAATTGAGTTTATTTTAATTTTTCCATTTTTCTTATCAGAAACCTACAAAGGAATGTTAAATTTGATTT
>JAFMPE010127891.1:2895-13350 GCA_024759925.1 Ficus religiosa
TTTTTTTTAGGAAACATTATTATTATTTTTCAACAGAAAGAAATAACTAAAATTTTTAGAAAATAATTGAAATAAGCAAAATTTTAAAACATTTAAAGTAAATAACAACAAATATAAATTTATCAAGTAAAATAGTTTTTTTTTTTCTGAAAATGAGTAAATATTTTATTTACTTAATAAATTTAGTTGGTAAATTTATAATTGTTTTTGTAAATATACTAGTTGACCACAAAGCGATGGTGAGAGTGAGTGGCGTGGGAGCCACGATTTTGGGGGGCTGTGTGTTGACTGCTGCCTAAAAGCTTTGTGTCGGTGACTGGATTATTTCTTTGCGCTAAACAAACAAACACGCATCTTTAAAAAAATAAATAAATAAATCCTCAAAAAATACCCACGCGCCATTTGACACCATTACTCATCGTTGCTAATAACAATTATGGTCAATAGTGGTTTGTTTGATATTTAAATTTAGTTCTAATTAATTTATATATTTTTTATTTTTATTTTTATTTTTTTTGTTGAAAAATTAATAAAATTTATAACTAGTTTTTATTAAATTAATCAGTTCTAATTTAAAATTTTCATCTCCAATCAATAAATTAAATACAAATTTAAAATATAAATATTATAATTACGGGTACAGTTTAACGATAAATTCATATATGATTCTATTAAAAAAGTGAAAAACTCGAATCGATTACTCTCAACATCATATATTTATATATGAGTATTGTGTCAACTTTTTTTTAGGTTAGTTATTATTATTATTATTATTTAATTTGGAGAGGAGGAATTGAACCTATTCCTTATAATTGAACTTCTCTGATCTGTCTTCTTCGATGATGGTTTCTTTTTCGGCAGCTAGGTGGTTTGGAGAAAGTAGCCCAGACCTAGGCATACGTGGTTGTTTTTGAATTTTCAAAATTTTGGGACTTATTTAAATTAAGTTAAAATAGAAAATAATTCTAAAATTGTAGATACACAATATTAACTAAATCAGAAAACCTAGTTTTTTTAAAATGATTTATAATATTAACAGAAAATACAAGATATATCAATGTAAATACAAAGATTTATGTATGAAAAAAAAAATAAAAGATTTACTATGTAATTACAAAGATTAACGATGAAATAATTACTTAAGAATTACGTATTTTCAACATAAAATATAAAGATTTACCATGTAAATACAAAGATTAACAAAAATAATAATAACTTTAAGATCAATAAAGAAATAATTACTTGAGAATTATGTATTTTCAATGGAAAATACAAAGATTTACCATGTAAATACAAAGATTAACTAAAAAAAAAATCAACAAATGTAATTACTTTGTAAATCTTATATGTTTCACTTTAAAATTTCATTTATCAAAATTATTAGGGTTCCAAGTAAAATAAATAGATTTACCAAGTAAAATAAATTTTAATTACTAAGTAAAATAGACAAAATCAATAAATCTAATTGTTTACCCATTAATCTTTAACAAATTTTGTATTTACCAACATTTTAATTTAGTTTTTGAATTATATTAAATATGATATTTACTATGTAAATCCAATATTTATGTTATTTTTAGTTTAATATGCTTTATTTTTATATTAATTTGTGTGGTAAATCCAAATATTTATTAAGAAATTATGGTATTTACACATAAATCCTTTATTTGTACTGTATTTTATACTTTTCGTATAACTAGTAAATCTAAATATTATTAAGTAAATATTAATAATTACATGTAAATATGATATTTTTCATTAAATAAGCAAATTGTTTTTTAAATCCTTATTTATTTGTAAAGTTTCTTAAATTACAAAATGTACTCAAGGTTATCTCAAATCAAGCCTCAATTTAAAAAAAAAAAAAAAAACCTTAACCCTAATCCTAAATTGCCCTTGCAGTCGCCGCCCTCGCAGCTGTCGCCGCCTTCATCGTTGAAGGTTGTGATAGTGACGAGCTCACGAGGAAGACTAGTTCCTCGCCGCACTCCAAGCTGCACTCTTTGTCTTAGCACAATCCGTTGCCAGCATGGCGAAAGCCATCGCGCTGGTTTGTCGTCCATGGTGCTGCTTCTTCGACGAGGTCGCGCGACTAATCTCGCTGGTGGTCCTGATTTCCCGAGTTCGCAAGTTCGTGAGTTCGCGATTCTCTGATCTTCGCCTTGGAGTTGCTACGGTTTGTGGTCTGTGACTTGACAGAGAAGATGGCTTGTGAGATCTGGGGAGGTCATTTGCTGACGCCGGTGATGGCATAGATCTGAGGAGATCGGAGAAGATGGTGGAAGGGCAAAACCAGAATTTTAAAAAAATTAGAACTTAAATATGATATAAATTTCTATATTTTTAAAATATGCTATTTTCTTAAATCCACATCTTACATTATGCCGTTTGGCTCATTCCCCCTTTGTTAGTTTTTTAGTAGTTTTAATCCTTAGCATTAAAATTAATCAAGGATTATTAAAATTTAAAACAATCACCTAACTAAATTTTACAAATATAATTATAGAGAATGCAAAACGTTTCTTTTCAAAAAAAAAAAAAAATGCAAAATGTTTCATTTTTCAAGGATTCTTAACAACAATAAGCATAGTACTTTATGTTTATCATATCTGTAAAATCTCAAATTATTGTTCAATGGATATACAATAGTCTCTGCTAAATTTAAATAGTTCTTTCACAACTTTCATGTTAAGTGCTAAAACTGTAAAATAAAAATCCAAATTTAATGAGTTGGGAACCAAATTTATGAGAGTAGTATTGGAGAGATCAATTTTAATTCTAATTTTTGAATATCAACTTATGTGATAGTGAATTGTTATCTTTTTCTATTAATAAATGTAATCAATTGTGGTGTAATTTTTTAAAAACATACCAATAAAAAAATAATAAATTATATATCATATAAATTAATACTCAAAAATTAAATTACATATTAATAAAAAATTATAACTCATGTATCATATAAAGTTGATATTAAATAATTGATAATATAGTTAATATCTTTAGTATTTTTTGACTTTATGAATTTGGGAATCAAAATGACACAATACTCGTGGCTCCGTAGCGGGTTTGGTTGGGTAGATGTAGAGTTTATGGACACGCACTTGAGTAGCGCGTGAGAATGTAAAACGTCCACAAATGTGTGAATAGGAAAATGTGAAATTAGGTGGAAGCATCACTATCTAGCCAACTTGAGGGCCCGGGGACAACATCACCAGCAAAAATCCCATCTTTTGAAAAATCCAACCCAAACTACGTCGTTTCTTCTCCACCGAGTTCAATAATTGGTCTAGGCTTTTTTTAATTTAATTTAATTTTATTTTTTGAGTGGTTATTTACTTATTTATTAATTTTTTTCCCCTTAAATGAAAAAAGAAAATTTATTTCTGGAAATTCTCCCATGTCAGCTACACTTTATTTTTTAAGGCAATATTTTAATGGTGACATTCTGGTTCCTCTCCTTCACTAGAAACCACCAGTTCAAGCTCACCACAATATCTTAGTTCTCTACAACAATAACAAACGATTCCATTTTCATCTCTTCTGCATTTCTGCAATTTTTGGGCTACTTCTAATTTTACTGGTGAAAATCACTCCTTTTTTTTTCCTTCTCTTTTTGGGTGGGATAGTTCAAGCGTCATTTTCAGTGTAGAGGTTAATCCCATCATTTGTCTCACTTACCAGAGTTGCTTTGATCTTAATTTTTGCAGCTTGCATTGTCATAAATTTACTTGCTTTTAGTTACAAAAATCGGTTAGTTTTTGGATGCTTTTCTTCAATTTTTATTCGGATCTGACTGTTGTCTTAGGAATCTCTCAGTATTATATATGTTTATATACACGGTAGTTAGTTTATTTCTGCATTTATTTTCCAGCTTACGTATAGAGTCATTTCTGTATCTAAGCTTGAATATCAGTCTAACCTGTTAAAACAAGGTCAGTTTGTAATTACAGCAATCTTTTTTTTTTTTTTTTTTTAAATTTATATTATTATCCTTGAGCGAGCTGAAAACTAGTAGCTATCTGTCTCTTGATTTCTTTTCTCTCCTTTTTTTTTTTTTTTTTCATTGTCTTTATATATATTGGCTTTTGATCTTACATGATTTTAGCTAATGCAAAAACTTCCTTTGTTGAATCAAATGCTGCTGGGTTTTGGCTCATGAACTTGTTGGCCTTTTAGGGTGATTTGTGATCGGAATTATTGAAACCGCATTGGCGAAAAGGAGTCATTAGAGGAGCTCTGTTGTTTCTGCAATCATGGTTTTAGGCTTGAGGGCGAAGAACAGGAGGAGCCCCACATTTCACATTGATTATCTAGTCCACATTCAGGAGGTTAAGCCTTGGCCACCTTCGCAGTCACTTAGATCGCTTCGAGCCGTGTTGATTCAGTGGGAAAATGGCGACAGATGTTCTGGCTCAACGAACTCCGTCATTCCGTCACTTGGGTCCATTGTTGGCGAGGGGAAGATCGAATTCAACGAATCGTTTAGGCTTCCTGTGACGCTATTTAGGGACATGTCAGCCAAGGGGGGCGATGGTGATGCATTCCAAAAGAGTTGTTTAGAGTTGAACTTGTACGAGGCTCGTAAGGATAAGACCATCAAAGGCCAGTCATTGGCTACTGCCATTATAGATTTAGCGGATTATGGTGTTTTGAAAGAAGCCGTTAGCATTAGCGCTCCAATGAACTGTAAGAGGAGCTTTAGAAACACAGATCAACCTGTCTTGTATGTTACTCTTCGGTCTGTTGAGAAGGCTCGCAGCGCCAGCTCCCTGTCTAGGGACAGTCTGTCGAGAGCGATGTCGATGGATAACGCTGGTGGAGAATCTGTTTCAGCTTTGATGAACGAAGAATACGCAGAAGAAGCTGAAATTGCATCTTTCACTGATGATGATGTTTCCTCCCATTCATCTGTTGCGGCTTCTTCTACGGCTTTAGAGTCTAATGGGGGATTACATCCTCGAAATCAAGAGGTATTCGTTAAGTTTTTTTGTTTTGTTATCTTCATGATATAGATGTTTTTATACAGCCATTTATTACTTTGCCAATATCATTGTTGCTTCCTATAGTTGGTCACGGTAATCGTATCATTCTATGCGTGCGCTCTTTAACCTAGATTTTGCAATGAATTGCAGAATGCGAAAGACACATTGACTGATACTACCGAAGGGAGTAACAAGAACCGTGCTGCAGCGTCGAAACTACAGCTTGAGAAGCCAAATTTGGTACGTCAGAGTCCACCACATGAAAATGGGAAGGGAAGTTCATTGTGCTCCTCGCCGGTAGACTTATCTTGTGATTTGGGAAGTCCACTAAACACTCGTGCTACGGTTTCCCACTCTCCCACCTCTAGTTCCGCAAAAACCTCAAAAGATGGTGAATCCCATGGTATTCATTCATCTCCTTTATCCTTAAAGACTGAGAATGCTGAGGAAGGTTCAAACACGAGAGTGAAAGGTATTGATGGTAGAAATTTAGCTGAGAAGATTAATGACCATGTTGCCAATGGAAGAAGTGAAATTATGGAGGGTGCTCAGCAAAGAGGCCAAGAATGCAGATCCGTTCCTCTCCCAGCCAAAGTAGCATTCCAAGATGGGAATTCTCAGGCAGGTAAGAAGCTGGGTTCTAATGGCGATTCTCATTCTAATGGAAAGAATGACGGACGAACTAAGGAAATTAGTAGAGATTTCTCAGAGGAGGCTGCAGCTAGTGAGGACAGCTACGATAGCTCTATGGAGGACAAAGAAAGAAAGAGAGAAGATGAAAAGATTACAGATGATTTATACTTTGAGCAAGATGTTACCAGAAAGCAGTCATTTGGTAGCGATTCATCGTCTTCAAGCAGGGGAAATCTTGGAATGAATGAAAATGTCCTGAAAAATGAAAGATTAAAGCATGTGAAATCTGTTAGAGCAGACTCAGCTCGGAATGGATTGGTCAGTAGTAATCAACATACAGATATCAAGGAAAGTGGTGTTCAGGGTGATGCACAGAGCAGCGTGGGTAGCCTCCGACTTAAGGAAAGAAGAGATGCCAAAGTGTATCCAAGAGATACCCGAAGTGCCATTTTAGAAAGCAAGATGCAGCAATTGGAACATAGAATAAAAATGCTTGAAGGAGAGTTGAGGGAAGCTGCAGCTATCGAGGCTTCTCTCTACTCAATAGTTGCTGAGCATGGAAGTTCTGGAAGTAAGGTACACGCTCCAGCTCGGCGCCTTTCTCGGCTCTACCTTCATGCTTACAGGGAAAGTTCCCCGTCTAGAAGGGCCCATGTGGCTAAAAGTGCTGTTTCAGGACTAGTTTTGGTGGCAAAAGCATGTGGAAATGACGTCCCCAGGTATCGAAAAATGATCAAGTTTTTTTTCAGCATTTCCTTTACTTGTTCTACTATCTGCCGATGTTTATATATTTTTATGTCATTAGCCTCTATTACGCAAAACATCTTCTTTACCTAGCTCAGGATTTGAGATTGGTTGAAAGTTGGTCTTCTCATGTAACTGTACGTTTTAATTGATATAGAATCAAACGTTTCTTTTCTGCTTTTCCCTGCTGTTTTTTTAATTTTCTTTCCTGATATTTGTTCCAGGTTAACATTTTGGTTGTCAAATTCTGTTGTGTTGAGAACAATAATAAGCCAAGCTGCTGGGAAATCGGAACTTCACCATTCTGCTGGACCTTCTATCAGTAGGAGTATCACTCAGAAGGTTAAAGACAAGGGACCTTCTCTGTTGAAATGGAAGATGTCCTCTCCGTGCAAAAGGGATGCAACAGAACTTTTGTCCAGCAGGTCCGGTGACTGGCATGACCCACATGCATTTACACATGCCCTTGAAAAGATTGAAGCTTGGATCTTTTCCAGAATTGTTGAATCTATCTGGTGGCAGGTCAGAATCAATTATCTTTCTCCTTGTTGCTGATTTTACGATGTATGAAGTTTTGCAAACTTTTACCATATTAAACCTTTTTTCTTTCCCTGATTCTTTCCATTATTACTTCCAGACTTTGACTCCACATATGCAGTCTGTTGCTGCAAAGGAAATTGATGAAAATAATGGTTCTGGGTTAACTAAAAGCTATAGCAGGATGTCGTCTAGTTCAGGTGATCAAGAGCAAGGGAGCTTTTCATTAGACCTGTGGAAGAAGGCCTTCAGAGATTCCTTTGAAAGACTCTGTCCCGTACGTGCTGGAGGGCATGAATGTGGCTGCTTGCCCATGTTGGCTAGATTGGTAGATTGATATACTCTGATATTTTCTCTATCTTTCTGTACTAGGGAAGTAAAAACTGGCAGCTGAACTATTGTATTCTGAAAGAAAAGGATAATGTAACCCGCTTTTTTTTCGTTTGTAAATGCAACTAGGTGATGGAGCAATGTGTGACTAGATTAGATGTGGCAATGTTCAATGCCATTCTTCGAGAGTCTGGCGATGAGATCCCAACTGATCCCATATCCGATCCAATCAGCGATTCTAAGGTCCTTCCTATTCCAGCAGGGAAATCAAGCTTCGGGGCTGGTGCACAACTGAAAAATGCAGTAAGCGATGGACTGATGAGAGTGATATGGAGTTTTGCTTGCAACTTTATAAAACAGTGCTTTGAATTACTTTTATTGTGTTTTTATTGATAATCTATATCTTTAACCGCTTTAGTTCTAAGTTCTTTCCATTTTTTTCTTCCGTGGATATTAGATTGGAAACTGGTCTAGATGGCTGACGGACGTCTTTGGTATGGACAATGATGACTCACTTGAAGAGGTGAATGGCCACAACAACGATGATGAGAGACAAGACACATCCTTCAAGTCCTTCCATCTTCTTTATGCATTGAGTGACTTGATGATGCTCCCAAAGGACATGCTCTTGAGTGAATCCATTAGAAAAGAGGTTCAACACTTCTATTAGTCTCTCCTTTTATGCCATCCCGATGCGTTATGTAATTTACTCACACCACTACATTTTACTTCTGAAGGTATGCCCCGCATTTGGTGCACCATTGATAAAGAGAATTCTCGAAAACTTTGTCCCGGATGAATTTTGTCCTGATCCAATCCCAGATGCTGTGTTTGAAGCTCTTGAATCCAAGGTTAGGCCATTACATTAATATAAATAATAATGACCATAAGATACGCCCATTATTTATTCAACGAGAAAATTTCACTTGAACTTAACGGTTAAAAGAAAAAGAAGTATCTTGGTTTTGTTTTTTTTAAATATACAGGATTCTAGTGAGGCGGGAGAGGAGTTTGCCACAAACTTCCTGTGCAGTGCATCTGCAATTGTGTATTCTCCACCTTCCACAGCTTCCGTAGCTAGTGTTATCGGAGAGGTTGGAGGAGGTCAAGCACATCTGAAACGAACTGGGTCCTCGGTGCTCAGAAAATCAAATACGAGCGATGACGAGCTTGATGAACTCAACTCACCGTTGGCCATGGTCCTCAACGATGGTCCCCATTCTTCCCTGGCTCCAACAGAGTCCTGCTGGATTTCCAAGGAAAACAACAACCAAAATGCTGTCAGATACGAGCTACTTCGCGATGTATGGATGGAGAGCGAGTGAAGAACTAGTCAGCTACTGGTATATACGTGTTTATATAGATTTTTTTGTTCTTTTCTTTTTGGGGTCTCTTTCGAGTTTGTAAATCTTTATTTCATTAGAAGTCTCAGGTTTCATTGTTACCAAAAAAATGAGAGAATATAATGATGACTCTAACCTCTTTTAGAGGGTTGTATACTTGTATCGAATACTTAAGAGAGAATAAATTGTGTAAAAACGACCAAATAGATGAAGTAACTGAACAACAAGAAAGCATAATCGAACCTAGAAGGAAAACGACACGTGAAGCGTTAACCACAACATAAAAATTAAACATAAACGACTATGACAAGGTAAACCAAAAACGACAACTGAAGTTACAAAGGACAAAGGAAAACGACATAGGAAGCAACAAGGAAAGGACACCTGACGTAAAAACGACAAAAACATGGAAAACGACAGCTGAAGAGTGTGAAACGACAAGAGGGGGAATAAAAAAAGAAAAGAAAAGGAAACAAAAAATAGAGAACGAACTACAGATAAATTGAGAAACCAAAATACATTGAGAAAACAACATACAATTGGAAAAAAAAAAAAAAAGAAAATCCTACAATAGGACATAGGTGAGTAACCGACACATGACATTAATACATATAACGACAAGTACCGCAAAAGAGGACTAGAAAGAAGAAAAAGGACAAGAAACCTACAGACGGCAAGAAAATGGAAAATGACACAATGACAAAAACGCATTTGAAGTGGAAAACGACAACAAAGATAAACCACACCAAATAAAAAAAAACCGACACCTAATGTATAAACGACAATTGGAAAAAAAAAAAAAAAACCAAAAGACTGGATAATGAAATACGACAAACGGCGGTAAATTGAGAACGACGCTAGAATTAGAAAACAACAGCCGGTACTGAAACGAGAAGAAAGTGAAAAACAACAAACCACGAAAGTAAAACGACACCAAATTAAAAACGACACTCAATGTCAACGACAGAATAAAACGACAAATATTTGAGAAAACGACAAATATTTGAGATGTGAAACGATACTTTAAGGGTGACATCTTATCTTAACTATATTAAAAGAGTCTCCACTATTCATCTATAGTCGTTAAAAAACGCACCGTTTAAATGCTTCTATTTTGCCTTTTCTTTTTCTTTCCGTATTTTGTTGTTCTGAAAAGCTGCTTTGTTTTTGTTTTTTTTCCTCCTCTTATTGGGAAAGAAAGAGAGAGGGGGAGAGAAAGAGAGACAGAGAGAGAGAGAGAGTGGGCGCATTGGGAAGATAAAAAAGGATGGGGAACACGTGGGTGGGGTCTACAAAAGTGAGAGAAAGAGAAAGATAGAAGAAAATGAGGGATAGTGCGAGAGTGTTAAAAAATATATAAATAAATATATATATATATATATCTTAATCTTATATCCTATATCCTATATATATATCTTATACATATAAGGATAAAAATTCACTGTTTATTTTGATAATAAAAAACGCACAAATGCTTTCTCCTTTTTTTCTTTTTGTTTTTTCATGAAAAACCGTTTATATTTTTTTTTCTTCTCTTTAAAAAATCTTTTGGTGCTTATGTTTTCTTTTTATTTTACTTTTTTCTTTTCAAGTTTTTTTTTTCCTTTCAACCTTCTTGTGCCTTGCTTTATCATCTTCTTCGTTAGTATCATTATTATTATCATCATCATTATTATTATAGTTGTTTTGGTTATTAATTTTTTCAAATTTTTACTTATTTTTTCCTAAATTTCAATACATTTTCAATAAACTTTGTTTTTCCTTTCTTTTTCTTTAATTTCATTTTTGAAAGCTCAAGATTCTATCATTTTCTCTCTTAAATATTCTTTTTTGATCACTATCTCAACTTTTTCACTCGAAATTCTAATTTCTTAACTATAATC
>JAFMPE010127891.1:26857-39124 GCA_024759925.1 Ficus religiosa
TACTAAGAATCTTATTTAACATAAAAACTAATAAAATATTACAATAAATAAAATTAAACAAATAAAAATAATAACCTAACTTCTAGGTTCGTAACAAAAGCTTTTGGTGCCTGATGGTTGTTTCATCATCGAGCTGTTTCGCAAGTACTCGTGCAAGGAGCTTACACACCAATTATAGATCGGAGTACCTTAAGTCTTCTAGCCTTGGCAATATTCTTTCGACACCGCAGTAGTTCCAAGGGACCCCCTTCGGTTAAGAATGTCACCAGATGTGCTTTATTTTTATCTAAAGTGTTTATTACTTTTATTTTTACTAATTTTGCTTTGTAATTTTTGTTCCGAATTGAGTTTGCTTTGGTAAAGTGAAGCTAATTTATCTCACTCGAATGCGTAATCATTGGAATTGCACTTTATTCTCAGCGTAAAGTGTATCAAATTCTCACACTCACACTCACATATTCTAATAGCAGATATGTATTAAAGGGGCCGAGAGTTCGTTATAAATCGTCGTTAATTATCTAGCCAAAGACGTCGTACTTTCCTTTATTAATATATACGATTTTCATATTTTTGTTTCCTTTTTTTTTTTCACCCCTCATGAAAAAAGCCTCATATATAGTTCCTTCACATTAAATGTATCATAAACATATAATATATATGCTGAAGGAATACGAGCTAGCTCTAGGAACATATGATCACACGGCAATAAGATGAGTTGTCGAAATAACAAAATATATGTAAGAAAACAAAATCAAAGAATTTTTGGGGGGATTGAGCTAGCTAGTAATTAGCTAAAAAAGAAAAGTTAAATTTAAACAAAAAATAAAAATATAAAATATAAAGCAAGTCTAGGAAAGGAGAGAGAGAGAGAGAGAGAGAGAGAGAGAGAGGCACTTTTACTGGCACCTACAAAGAGAGCCAGGCGCGCTTGACAAGTTTGACTGCGAATAAGATAATTAATTTGATTAATATAAATTTCAAGGAAGAGTGAAATGGAACTGGAAGCATGTGTTATTTATAACCGTTTTAACATTTACTGTTTTTCCATAAGTTTGTTTCTCCAACCAAGCAATTGACAAATTCCAAAAATCACATATATTATATTCAATATCACGTTTATTTTTCTAGTTACATTTTTTTTTATATAAATAAATAAATAACTGGAGAGGAGTCATCAAAACCTCACGCAAAATTTTTTTTTAAATATAAATGGAAGGAGGAAACAAAGTTCAAATTTATTAAAAGGGTAAAAAAGAAAAAGAAAAATAAAGAAATTTATAAACCCGTCCTAAGACAAACGGAACAAAAAATAAAACAATACAAAATAATCATGTGCGTTATTATTATCAAACTAAAAAAAAAAAAAAATGAACGAGTGTATTAGAAACCAATACGGTTGTGTTGTCATTGTAGGCAAAGTTTAGCGTTAATTCAATATATAACTTTATTAGAAAGTGTAGAATTTGAATTCCCATTTTTAAAAATTAAAAAAAAAAAAACAATACAATTAAACAAGAATTAAAAAAATGATCCAATGATGGATGAGTACTTCAAATATCCTGGTCACTATTCTCTCTCTATCTCTCTCTCTCTCACTGGCAATATCATTATCAAAAAGTCTGCAACAAGGTTTTCCATGGAACTGCTTACAACGTTGTTTGGTGAAGTAAAGTACATATTAATAATTCTTCAACATATAATTTTTAAGTTAAAAAACTACTCATGAAAGATTTTTGTTACAATTTCATCATTAGAGTTTCACTTTATTCGACCAGAAGTAAAGTATACATCCTTCTAAATATCATTTTTAAATTAAAAACTACGCATGTGGAAGATTTTTGCTTCAATTTCATCATTGGAATTTCACTTATTCTAAGCGTGAATATTTATGGAAGTCTCACATTTCCCATGTCCATTACTGGAATGTCTCTACAAATTATTAGGTCGGCAGAGATTTTGTACTTCACCGAGGCACAGGAAAAAGCTACAATATAATATATTTGCTTTTGTGGTACGTTCAACATTTCACATTGTAAATTTGTTTTGTCATCACATATAAATCTTCATAAATTTCATTCAAGTTCAACGTTAACTGTTCTATTTATAGTCTTTAAATTTCTATACGTAATTGATTCTTAATATTTTAAAATCTAATTTTATTTAATAATTTTTTAAAATATAATTAATTAAATATCATTTGAAACATTAAAATTAAACAGAAGATGTGAGTTCTTTTACATATGGTGATAATAAGAGTGAACCTTTGATTTTTGGGAAAAAATTTTTAAAAATAAATGAGGTTATATTTTATAAAATATCGATAAAGTTTTTTTTTCAAATATCTGCAACAATTTTTTTTTATAGTCTTATTTTTAGGGCGTTGGAAGATATCTTCTTTTTGTTCAAATGGAGATGCCCTTTTTGTTTTGTTTTGTTTTGTTTTGTTTTGTTTTTTTGTTTTTTTGTTTTTTTGCTTAAGAATGGAGATGCTTTTTTTTTTTTTTTGCTAGAGTGGAGATGCCATTTGTTAAGACTTCCAGTGCACCTGAAAAAATAAAAATGGCTTTTCTCTCTCTCTCTTTTTTTTTTTTTTTTGGTTTTGGATTGAGGTAATTAACAAAATGACTCAACTACTTTCTTAAAAGTTATCTGAAAATTTTAATTAGCAAAATCATCTCGAACAATCAAGAATGACCACAATCGTTCTTATATTAAAATAAAATAATGTTATTTTGTTAATTTTAATTTTTGATGTTGTCATTTTGACAAATACCTACTCCGGAGGAATTTGGATATGACCGCAGTTCTATACTTGTATTAAAGGCTACAGGCTAACCATCGCCCGGGGGGGGGGGCGGCTAACCAATTAATTAAGGATTTTGCACTTTAATTTGTATATATAAGCAATATATGTATAATAAATGATTTGAGGTAAGTAACTTAACTTAACTTTTATGTTATCAAAATGTCACATTTTACCATATTTTTTAAGAATGTCACCAGATGTGCTTTATTTTTATCTAAAGTGTTTTGTTACTTTTATTTTTACTAATTTTGTTTTGTACTTTTTGTTCCTAATTGAGTTTGCTTTGGTAAAGTGAAGCTGATTTCTCTCACTCGAGTAATCATTGGAATTGCACTTTATTCTCAGAGTAAAGTGTATCAAATTCTCACATTCACACTCAAATATTCTAATAGCAGATATGTATTAAAGGGGCCGAGAGTTCGTCATAAATCATAGTTAATTATCTAGCCAAAGACATCGTACTTTCCTTTAATAATAGATACGATTTTCATATTTTTGTTTCCCTTTTTTTTTTTTTACCCCTCATGAAAAAAGCTTCATTTATAGTTCCTTCACCTTAAATGTATCACAAACATATAATATATGCTGAAGGAATACGAGCTAGCACTAGGAACATGTGATCACACAGCAATAAGATAATTTAATTAAAAAAAAAAAAACACAATGATTGCTATAGCTTTGATATGGTTCAAAGATGTAGTAGTTAATTTACTGCAGGTTAGCCCACATTTTACACATGGTACGCTTTAGTCTTTACACCATGGTGAAGTAAAGTATATATTCTTCTAATTACATTCGAGGTCTTTGTTCATAAAACATAAGATACAAGACATCCGATATCATGTTTCATACTTTTCTCTTTCTGCCAACCCCCACCTCACCCCACCAAGATAGAGAGATCTCATTGATTTTGAAGACTTTGGTGGAAAAAGAAACATTGTATAAAATTCAATCTGGCCAGAAGCAAAACTAATAGTAATTAATATAATATTATTGGGTTAAGTAAACATTATATCTCATTTTTTCCCTCTGATTTTATAAACTTTAAAAGATATATTCTTTGATTTTGAAAAACACGTTTCAATTTCATTCATCACACACTTTGTTGATGGAAAAAAAAAAAAAAAAGCGGAAAAGACTTCGATCGAATTTGTTTTTGAAAAAATATTTTTTCTTGAAAAAATACTTGCAAAATATTTTAATATTTGTTGATGGAAAAAAAAAACAAGGGGAAAAGACTTTGATCGAATTTGTTTTTGAAAATATATTTTTTCTTGAAAAAAATACTTACAAAATATTTTAATATTTAAAGAACATTAAATTCATGAAGCATATTCTTTTGAAAAATTTGATGGCTTGCTTTAGGGGTTTAAGTTTTTTTTTTTTTTTTTTTTTTTGGGTAAATGTAAAAAATAGTTGTAAAAAACTATTAAAGGGTATTTACATCGTTTCGCCCAAATTTAATTTTTTATTCATAATAATGTAAGTAAGGGATGAAATTGAAATTAAAATTTTAAATTCAAAGGATACCTTTGTAATTTCAAAAAAAAAATAGAGGAACAAATTGTGAAATAGTTAAAACTGGACAATATTATTACGTAATTAACCCTTTGTTTTTCTTTATAGATATTATATACATAATGTAATTAATTAGCGCTTATAAAGTGAAGCTGACCATTGTACTCCAATGATTAATAATTGGAAGTCCTTGAACTTTATTCAATGACTAAACACATTGAATTCTTTAAATATTCCTATCTCTAGATATATAAATAGCTGCTGCTCATCCTTGTACAGCCATAAATTAGCTTGGAAACAAACTGAGCTTTGATCCAGAGAGCTGCCGGATTCCAGAAGATATATAAAGGGTGGTGCTATTTGAAGGTATGCTTAATTTTTTCATTGCGATTAAGTTATATATATCTTGGAGGAAGACCTGTACTAGCACTTAAAAGTACTTTTAATCTGGAATAGCAAACAAATAAACAAAGTCCACTTTATATCTCCCTTAGCTGTACTTCTTCTGAAAAAAAGTAGAGCTACGTACTTCCCGATTTGGTTATGATTTCTGAAAATTTTGAAACGCTCTTTGGGAAATATTTAGAGAGTACCAATTAACTTATAAATTCACTTCTTATGCTGGTTTTATAGTTATTATTAAAGGGTGATAAATACACTTGATATTTTTTTTTAAAATTTTGAGGAGGAGGAATTTGAACTCCACTTTTTTGATGAAATTAAATGTGAAATTACTAATAGATTATACGTGCAATTACTTTATATCGCAACTTTCCTCATATTACATAATAATTATTATTATTATATCTCTGAAAATTATCCATTGCTCTTTGAGAAAATATTCAATAGATTCCATTCATTAAAAAAAAAAAAAAAAAAAAACCAGTAGATCTCTCTATAGAATATCTGCACACGTGCATTGTGTTGTGTTTTTTCTAACCGGAAAATCATGTCTCATTTCTTACGCTGGACCTGGTTCTGATACATATGTGTGTGTATTAAAATCATAGAGAATTAGGATATTGTAGTACATTCTTGTCCCATCTCCAAATCAAATTCTCCGTTGCTTCATTTCCTTACTAAAGTTCTGTTATTTCAGTGGTACTCCTTATACTAAAATATTGAAGAATATTACAAATATTGTGCAGATACATAATATAATATGGCTGCGGCTGGAAGAAAGATCAATGTAGAAGCGCTGACAAGGAGGATAGAAGGAAAGCTGTCGGATAAGAATTTGTCACCTCAGTGCAGCATCTTCAAAATCCCAGCCATTCTCTTAAGGCACAACAAAAATGCTTATGAGCCCAACGCATTTTCCATCGGTCCCTTCCACCATGGCAAGGAAAACCTAAAGGCCACAGAGACCATCAAAGCTAAATATTTGCACGACCTTATTTCTCGCCTCCTTTCTCTAAATAATAATCAACATCCTGCTCAAACGAGGACCTCGTGGGTCAAGAAATTCACCGAAGCCATTAGCGCGAAGTTGGAGGAGGCTCACCAGTACTATGGTGGACCTATTGGCATGGAGGAAGATCAGTTCGTCGAGGTTTTGGTCCTTGACGGTTGCTTCATCGTCGAGCTTTTCCGCAAGGAAGCGTACGAGCGTCCCAAAGAAGAAAACGACCCGGTATTCTCAATGTCTTGTCTTCATCAATTTCTTTTGCATGATTTGATATTGCTAGAGAACCAAATACCTTGGATGGTCCTTGACACTTTGTTTAACTTGACACCTACACCCATAGACAAAAAGCACCTTGTTCAACTAGCAATCGACTTCTTTGGTAACATTTTCTCAACCACTCCACCTTCAATAATTGTTCCTCTTCTTTCATATCCAAGCAAACACATTCTTGATTTGTTGAGAAATTCGTTGGTTTTGACTTCTACTTATAAAGAAACACACAAAACCAATGTCGAGAACAACATCGAATATATGCATTCAGCCACAACTCTTGACGATTTTGGAATCAAATTCAAGAAGGATGACAGAGCAAAATCATTATTGGATATCAAATTTGATGAAAAGAAAGGTGAAATGACAATTCCACCCCTATTAATTCAGGAGACAACGGAAACCATATTCCGAAACCTCATCAGCTTGGAGCAGTGTTGCCCTAATTATGAGCCTAGAATCACTAATTATGCTGTTCTGTTGGACAACCTCATCAACACTCATAAAGACGTGGAAATACTTTGCAAGAATGGGGCCATTACCTCCTGGCTGAATCTTGACAAGGCGACCAAATCGTTCGACAATCTCTATGTTGACACTTACGTCAAGGAATCCTTTTATCGCGAGCTTACTCATGATGTGGGTAAATATTGCCGAAGAGCTTGGAACAGAAATCGAAGATCGCTTGTGCGTGACTATATCAAGGCCCCCTGGGTACTTGTTTCAGTCATCGCTGCGTCTATTGCATTGATTCTTTCCTTCCTGCAGACCTTGTTCACCATTAAGAATAAATAATGGATCATTTCCTTCACTACTAGTATTTCATGTTGATCAAGAATGTACCTAATGAGTGACAAGAAAATTATCATCTTGTGAGTGTGTTGTTGTTGTTGTTGTTTTATTTATTTATTTAAATTAATATCTTGTATTTGTAATATTGTTTCTATTAATGAATTTGTTATTTTGCAAATATGATCTTGTTTTGCATCACCCATTCTAACTTGCCAAAAAAAAAAAAAAAAAGAAAAAGAAAAAAAAAGGGTATTTGAAAGATTTTTTCACCATTAAAAAAAAAAAATCTTTCGAGGCAAGAAGATAGGAAAGGAATTGAAGCAGGAAAAAGATTTTAAGTAATCATAATGGTAGTTCTTTATGATTCGGAATTTCTTTTGAATTTTAGGCGTTTTGAAAGCCTCATCTTAGTGTAGAGATTTGCTTTTAACTGTTTCCGTTTATGTAACGACTTTCTCACATATTGAATCTTGTGCATTTTGGAATCTACAGAAAAGTATTCACACCGAGGTGATGAAGCAAAGTATCCTATTAAAAAAAAAAAGTTGGAAAAGAAATTTATAAAATAGCATCTGACTGAGCTGTTTCCTTATATCCAATGATTAACCGATAATCACTTTATTCTGAGAGTGAACAAGTTGAACTCCTCAAAATATTCCTATATACGCTAATCAAGGATATATTATTATAAATATGTCGTAATATGTATGACGATATAAAAGAGAAAAACATAGAGGATATATAGAAATATATAAGAGAGCTATCTCATGCCTTGCACAGCCATATCTAAGCCATGCTTTTTTGCTAGCTATAGGGGCAGGGTGAAATTCGATCCCTAGTCAGCAGAGCCGTAAGACCAGGCTGCCATTAATTCATGCATCAGCAGTATGATTTTTGTTGAGATTGAGAATGATTTCCTGTTGAACAAATTGATTTATAAAGAACTATATCAAGAATTAGTCAAATAATTCTGCTCTGATATTGTAGTAGTTTGGACAATATGTCATACGTTTACTTCGCGCCTTCCCTGATATTAATCCAATAAACCAAAGAAAGATAAAGTACAAATTGTTCTGCTCTCACCTTTCTCATCGCCGATCCAACAAAATTTACAGCAAGAAAGAAAATTCCCAGAACAACCAGTTGTTTGCAATTGTCCGCACTCAATTTTCTCAAGACGATACAAGTTATGCTCCCAACCTCCTACTTATAAGTACTTAGAAATAACTTCTACCCTAAATTGAGTATTTCTCTGAATTGAATATGCCACGTCATCAAACAAATTACAATTCTGATCCTAGATTGCCTCCTTGTCACACTCAAACTAGTGAACAAATTTTTACTATTAAGTTTCATATTTGGACTTCCTCTCGTTATAAGTTTGGATTTGCTTATTAATTTGTATTTGTTTTCTAATTTCATTCTTTTTTTTTTCTCCCATAAATTTTATCGCATTATAATGTTAGAAGTTGAATTTGTTTTATATCGTTAAGTTACTTGACTATTATAGTGTTTATATATATATGGATTGAGCATCTTTTCCCTTGAGCTAACTTTTACGAATGAGTTTTAACCAAGTCCATTTAACATACTATCAAAACTAGACTTTTCACGCAATGTTGGGTTTTGGACCCATAACATGATATGCTAGATACGAGGGAGGGTGTTAAAAAAGTTGAGTTCTATCCAAGTTCATTTAACAGAGAGTACTATGAGTTATTATTATTTTGTTGAAATAGTGCCTACGATGATATTTTAAGTAAACGCTTTTGCTACTTACCTGGTTATTTAGCATTGATGCTTCTAAACTTGTTACCAATTGGCAACTTGCCCTTCAAACTTTTAAATTTAGCAATTTGTCCCTTGGACTTTGTAAATGGTTGCAACATATCCTATATATGGTTTAACTTTCCATTAAATTGGTCATATATAGTCCATGCATGCTTTATGCGAAGATGGATAACCACATTTTTGATCAAAATTTTCAAAATCTAAGACAAACCTGAGTGTTAATCTTCTAAATTCAAATATTTAATTTAAGATAAAATTAACTAAATAGGATATATTGTAAAAAATTTAGAAAGTTGAAGGAGTAAGTTGTTAAAATTAAAAGTTTGGAACACAAGTTACCAAGCGGTGGAGGTGATGAAGCAAAGCATCTTAATTAAAGCTGGTACTTTTTTTTTTTTAATTAAATGCCTTAAAAAAAAAAGTTGTTCCAACAGATCAGAGCTAGCTCTTTGAATTGGTTTAAAAAAAAAAAAAAAGGAAGAACAGTTGGTAGAGAAATTTATAAAAGTGCATCTGGCTCATCAGCTGATTCTTGCTTCAATGATTAACAACAAATATTATTTCCAATTTTTCCTCTTAATTTGTTGAGGAAAGGGATGAGGTTGCACTTTTTTTGCTTTTAATATGATATAACGGGAGCTGCACTTTATTCTATGAGTGAACAAGTTGACTCTTAAAAATATTACCATAAATGTACAATTATCAAAATCATATTATGTCGTAATATGTACACACACACACACACACACAAGATAAGAATATATATATATATATATATATATATATAACAGAACTATCTTGTGCTTGCACAGCCATATAGTCACACACACACACACATATATATAAATCCAGTTTATGCTATCTAGCTAGGAGCAGTTTGAAATTCGATCCAAGTCAGCAGAGCTGTGTTGCCATTTCAGGTAAGATTTCCTTATCTTGACTGTCTCTAGTTAGAGTTTGTATTTGCTAATTATATAATGAATTTGTTTCCTAATTTTTTTTTTCATGTTAATTTCATGGCATAATTACATAGTGCTGCCGATCATTTAACGTCATAATGTTAATGGAAGGTGAATTCACCTGATAATTGGAATAGATGCAAACGTCTTTAAATCTCAATTTTCCTAAAAAATAAATAACAAAAAGTTCTTAATCTCTGAGCAAATTTAACGCACCAACTTCTGCATTTAGGTTATCATCTGTGTAAAATATGTACATTGCTCTTTGAGAAAATCTTCCGCGGATATCTTTATACACACATCTATTAATTTTTCCTAAAAGGGAAAATGCCATGAGATCTCATTTCTTACGCTGGATTTGGTATAGCTGTATCTATATGCAAACATATATATATATATATATATATTTGTAACCGTGTGTGCGCTCCATTTTCAAATCAAATTCTATCTTCATTTCCTTTAATAAGTACTTAACTTGCATGGTTAACAATGGTTATCGTCATACTATCTTGTCATTTTTTGCCATGATTTGATATATTTTTGTTCTTTTCCCTACAATAGGATATCGAAGATTACCAAAAGATGCATAATATGACTGCGGATGGAGGCAACCATGTCATCGATGTAGACGTCTTGACAAAGAGAATAGAAGGAAAGATGTCTGGGGAGATGTCCCTGTCACCTCTTTGCAGCATCTTCAAAATCCCGACCATACTCTTGCGCCACAACCAAAATGCCTACGCACCCAACGCATTTTCCTTCGGTCCCTTCCACCACGACAAAGAAACCCTCAAACCGACCGAAAAGATTAAAGCCAAATATTTGCACGACCTTATTGCTCGCCTCTCTCCTCCAAATGATCCAAATCCTGCACACACGAGGACCTTGTGGATCAAGAGACTCACCGAAGCCATTAACGAAAAGTGGAAGGAGGCTCGCCTGTACTATGGTGGACCTATTGGAATGAAGGAAGATAAGTTCGTAGAGATCATGGTCCTCGACGGTTGCTTCATCATTGAGCTTTTCCGCAGGAAAGCATACGAGGATCTCAAAGAAGAAAACGATCCGATATTTGCCATGTCTTGTCTGCTTCAGTTTCTTTGGCATGACTTGATATTGTTAGAGAACCAAATACCTTGGGTGGTGCTTGACATTTTGTTCAACAAGACACTTTCATACATAGATGAGAAGTCCCTCGTTCAGCTAGCCATTGAGTTCTTTGGTAACATTTTCTCAACCGAACCAACTCCGATTCATCGTCTAATTTTCCATCCAAGCAAACACATTCTTGATTTGTTGAGAAATTCATTGGTTTTGAATTCTAGCATATTAGAGAATAGAGATAATCCAGAATTGGACTCATTTGAGCTGGAGCCTATGCGTTCAGCTACAAGTCTTGAGGACTCCGGAATCAAATTCAAGATGGGTTCCTCAAAGTCCATCTTGGATATTAAATTCCACCGGAAGAAAGGTGTTTTGGAAATTCCGACTCTATTCATCCAAGAGACGACAGAGACCGTGTTTCGGAACCTCATCAGTTTGGAGCAGTGTTGCCCTAATTATGACCCCATAATCACTTCCTACGCCGTTCTTTTCGACAACCTCATCAATTCGAAAGACGACATGGAAATACTTAGCAAAAGCAAGGCTATCTACAACTGGCTCAACATCGACGATGCTGCGAGATTCTTCAACAAGCTTTACATCGACACTTTTGTGAAGGAAACTTTTTATGTCAAACTTACACACGAAGTGAATGATTATTGCCGACATCCTTGGCATCGATATCGGAGAGTGCTTATGCGTGACTATTTCAACCACCCATGGGCGTTTATTTCGGTCGTTGCTGCCACTATCGCACTGATTCTTACCTTCCTACAGACCTTGTATGCCATGATTTAGTAAAAATATTAGCTTTTGTCGCAGAGCAAGGCATGCATGTTGATCATTAATCATCGTACTTTTTTCTTCATTAATTATAAGAGACGAACAATAAATGTATTAATGGTGTGAAGAAAACCGTACTTGTCCTTCACTTGTTTTGCGATGTTTTGTAATATTTGGTGTCAGTCTTAATTTGTAGATGTATATATCAATTCATATGTTATTTAATGTTATTTTTTCTTCTTTGGAGCCTATTAATTTTATGTAATTTTTTTTGTATACACACATTAACAAGCACGCACGTATTTCCCACGATATACTTTTTGAAAGAGAAACTAAGTGAAAATTTTCTTGTATTTTGTGATTAATGCATGCATAGATAACAATGAAAAATCACTAATGACTACTTTTGACGTGGTCGGGGTGGTTTGATGATTTTTTGCGGCACAAAATTTTCCTTTCTCTAGTCTTTCAAGAAAGATTACTATTCTTTCCAGCTAGAAAACGAAAAAGATCATACTTTTCTTGTAGTATACATCATTTGAATGGAATTCATCATGATGAGAAATTTACCTAGATGTTTCCCATTTTCCTAATTTGCACATTAAAGGAAAAATATAACTATAAATTAACAACTGTAACGTGAATAACCCGCCATCACATTTGTAAGTCCCACAAATTGGTTTTGTGACAAACTTTTGTCAATGTTTTCTGTTTCTATACTTGGCCAACGTAGGGAAAATGGGAGTTAATGATTAAGTTGTAACGACCCGCCTAGCACAGGCCGTTACCTTACATACATACTTACATACATACATACATATATACTTAGCAAAACA
>JAFMPE010127902.1:0-10453 GCA_024759925.1 Ficus religiosa
GAGGAGAAGAGAGAGGGGAAGAGAAAGAGAGGGGGTGGGGGGGGGGGGGGGGCAAGGGTCGGGGGGAGCCTGGGGTGGGGGCGGCCGGGACTGGGGTAAGTGGTGGGGGTGCCAGGGGTGGGTCGCCGGCATCGGGGCAGTCGCCGAGCAAGGTCGCCGGTGGCGGAGAAAACTTGGGATGAGAAGGGTAATATGAGGTAAGGTGTATGATAAGTATGGTACACGAAAAACATTTCAGTCGTTCGATTAAATCTTAACGGTTCAAAAATAGACTATATTGATAGTTACTCTGGGAGAGACTCTACTACAGTTTTATCCATTATTTTTATTCATACTCAAAACAAAACCATTTTCAAAACGCTTCAAAAGATGTGTTTTTTCTCTCCGACTTTTCATCCCTGCAGACATTCAAGGTAGCTGGAACTAAAGCTAGCCCGACATTTTGAAGCTTAAACCAGAACCCTTTAATTTCTCCTCACTTACCTTGCTGACACGTTCCGCCATGGAAAGGCTAAGATGATTAACCCAATCGCCGACTTCTCCTTTACGAAAATAACTTTTGTTCTCAAAGTTTGGCATGAACTTACCATTTTTGTTTACTTCTAAATCCTTCAAACTGCTCAAACTACATAGATCTGATATCTCCTTGACAACTCCTCCGATTTCTTCGTCCTCGGAAAAAGGAAACCCAATGAACTCAGCAATCCGTTTTACTTGAAAAATAGTTTCCTCCTTCATGTCTTCATATTTCAAAAACAACACCTTTTCCGGCTTCTCCAAGCTCACGTTCCAATAAGCCAACACATGGTCCCAAAAGGGCCCGAACCCCTCCTCTCCGTTGCAAAACTTGTCGATATATTCCTCCATGTTTGTCCAGACTGAGCGAGAACGGTCGGGATGATCCTGAGTCCCAAAATGCCACGAGGAGACGATAACGTCAAGAGGGTTTCGGCAAATGTACATGATTCGACATTTTGAGTCCTTGACCAACTCGGGCAAGGATGAGTAGGGAATGTGGGTGGAAAATAGACGCGGAGATGGAATGCCGCTTAGATCAGGAACCTTGACATCACTGCAAGAAACCCAACAAAAAAAAAAAAAAAGACATCGTCAATGCATTTGTGTAATGAAAATCTACATAACTCCATGACTAGCTGAAAGTATTACCCACAAAATTCTTCGTAACAATCACCTATTTTTCTTTAGTACATCGGCAAAGAGTGTGAACTCGATGAAGGGTACGAGTTGATGCGGATTGGAAGCGAGCAAAGGAGTGTTGGAGGGTGTGTAACGGGTGCGGTTGACGATGGAAAACACAAGAGCTTTGAGCCAAGTGGTGCCGGATTTAGGCTTGGAGGCTAGAATGATGTCATCGTCGCGAGCTCGGAAGTGCGTTTGGAAGGAGATCACGTTGGGAACAATTCTGGAAGGATACCAGAAACCTTGGTACAAAGAAAGGGCTGAAGAACCTAAAAATCCTTTGGTTTTGGGTAGTTGGGAAAGATCAATTACGTGTTGCTGATCAGACTCAGTGTCCTTGCTCGTTGCTGCTACTGAGGACTGAATGGGATTCATCATGATCATGTTTCAGGGCATTGCTGCTATATACATACATCTATATATATAAAAAAGATGTGTCGCAAATAATATATATAACGTTACAAATATATTATATACGTAGGGTGCCGGATAACAGTTCCTCCTTATATGATACTTGTAACTTTTTGTAGTACGTCATACCAATCAAGTGATTCTAATGTAATATTTTTCAACTTAAACCATGTGACAAGGTTCTAAATAGGAACTTATATATAAATCAACTAGTTATGAAAGTTTCGAAACAGAAAATTACAAGTGTCGAATGGTATCCGGTATCAGATACATGATCTTTTCATATATATATATATATATATTATATAGTGAAGCATGTGATATCCGCTAGTTGAAATTATGCACTGGCATTGTAGCTTTTGTATGGTGTGAGCTTGAGTAGTTTTCATGCACAGGGGCCATTGGCGAATTTCAATAAAGATGCCGAACAAGAGGATATAATAATGCTGTTGTGATGCTCTCTTGTGATATGTGATGATGCCTACAAATATATATATGTATATATATTTATATCTATAAAACCAGCTTCCTGTTACGAGAATTTTGAAAACAATACATTATACCTTTAAGATTAATTGTCAGATTTTGTTGATATTGGTTTTCCTCTCTTTATTTAATGAAGAAATATAAAAACCAAGCAGAATGGTAAGACGCTTATTCTCTCGACTACAGGTCTTGGGTTTAAGTCGTCCTCATCGGGCGGGGAACTTTCTTCCCCTTAGATTTATTTACGTATGTCATCCTCTATCCCTAAAATAAAAAAAATAAAAAAAAAAAAGTAGTAAAGTATCTCAAAGAATAGAAAAACTTAAAACAAAAGTAACATTTATACCTATAACAGCCTAGTAGGATGTTATCACTATGTCAACTAAGGTTGTTGATAGTAACCGAGAACTGATTATAACCGAGCGGCACTGACTGAAACGGTAGGAGGGCAGCGGCCAATGCCATCTGTCGGTGAACCGAATCGTCCAACACCGCTTGGTTGGCCGATGGTTCTCATATTTTTCCTTTCGGCCTTCCCTACTTTTACAGTATGAACTCATTGCCTTTGATGTTCCAAGAGCCAGGAGAAGGAGATGAAGTCATAAAAAGCTAAAGGCCCATAAGCCCAACCCTTCAAAACCCCCATAGGCTTTTTTATGTTTACTAGTTTAAAACATTGATCAAGAACTTGAAAATTCAATTAAAAAAAAAAAACATGAAAAAAAGACCAAAAAAAAAAAGGGATTAAAATATTAAAAATATACCAATACAAAAAAAAGGACTCAAATTAAAATATAAAAAAATTGAGCCAAAAGAAAAAAAAAAAAAAAGGGAAAATCGAAGGACCAAAAAAAATAAAAAAGTTTTTCACCAAAAAAAAAAAAAAATCAACAAAGTGCTTGAAAATAAAAATAAAAAAATACCAAAAGATAAAATGAATAAAATATAAAAAATACATCAATACAAAAAACAAATGAATAAAATGAAAAAAAAAAAATTTGGGCCGAAAGAAAGAAAAAAGAAAACAGAAGGACCAAAAAAATTTAAACAAAAATTCGTCCAAAATAAAATGTTTTGGATGAAATCTAAATACACAGCAGTGAGAATTCAAACTTCTTATATCTGTATAGATATTTATATTTATATAATCATTTTGTTTTTGAGATAGAGAAATAAATAATAGTTTTCGTAAATAACTGAAATAAATAACAAGTTATTTTTGAAATATTTAAAATAAATAGTAGAAAATAACAATTTTACCGATAAATGATTTATTTAGATATTGTAAATATGACCGATTAAATTCATTATTTACCTAATAAATTTACTATTTATTATAAATACTTTAAAATCTTATTATATACTTTAATTATTTTCTAAAAAACACCATTCACTATGATTTCTCCTTTTTACTTTAATTATTTTCTTAAAAATACTATTCACTCGTCTTTAATTCTCTCTCTTCAGTTGTCCAGGGGCCCATGGCTTGGTGGTGTCAAGTGTCTGATTTAGGTCCCTCTTGTTGTGAAAGGCTATGGGTTCAAAGCCCTCCTCTTATGGTTCTTTATTTATTTATTTATTTTTATTTTTATTTTTATTTTTTATGTTTTTCTTTTTCCATTGGTCTTTCTTTTTTCTTTTAATAAGAAACTTCTTTAATTCTTTACTTCTTTTTGTTCCCCCCCCCCCCCTGGTGTTTTTAATTCTTATTTTCTACTTTTCTATTTCTGCATAAATTCATCAGATTTTTTTCCCAATACATTCCTGCATAAATGTATTTCCCATTTTCCTTTAAAAAAAAAAAAGGTGTTTTCCTTAAATTCATATATGAAATATGTATTTCGAAAAACTCACTACAAAAAATATTTGATATTAAATTTTTTAAAACTTTAGATCCGTACATATATACCAAATCAAAGACATTTGATAGTTTTTATTAATCTATATTAATTATCAAATCTGCAGTATTAATTATTTTAATATGTATATAACACGTGTGTTGGATGTATACAAACTAGTAATTACAAAAGGGAGCCCATAAGTAAAGTTCAATTTCCCTTTGGAGTTTTACGACAGTTAGTTTCTGCATTTAGAAGCATAAAGCTTCCTCGGTAACTTTCTATGAAAATAGTGAAACGTCCAACACCAAAAAAAAGACGTAGTCATTGAACCAATTGCGAACTTCTATAAATTTTTAATAATATTCTCTACTTTTCTGCAATTTATTCTATTGTTTATCGTGAGAGATTCATCCGTAATGATGATAAATCCAACTTGACGAATATTCACCGTGAACATGTCGGCAACAGAATTTTTTTGAGGTCCACAAAATAGGGAGAGGTCCATAATTGGCCCTTGGATACATCTGGGGGAATATTGGACAAAGAGATAACCGGTGAGAAGTTAGGATCACTTGGGAATGCAAGTGTAACTGTTCTCATTGTGGAAAGTGAAATAAAGGATTTATATGTGTGAATATGTATATATAAGGTGCGGCTGTTATTCGATATCCTCCTTATTACGCCATTTTATTATTTTATTTTTTTGTGGTACATCAAAACAATACAGTTATTTTTATATAATATTTTTCAAATAATACCATGTGACAATGTTTTAAATAGAATGTTATTATGTTACAATATTTTAAATAAAAAATTATATATAAATTAATCAGTTATTATAAATTTCTTAGCAGAAAATTATAAAAATTAATCGGTTATTATAAATTTCTTAACAAAAAGTTACAAATGTCGGATGATTTTCGATATCTTTTCTATATATATGTGACAATATGTTGTAATTGTCGGCACAAAAAGTACAATGCAGCAATATTGGCACATACATAATACATAAGTTGAAGTATATGCGTCTTTGCGTGTTTCACGGCATATGTCGGCGCTAAATGCCGACTACATTTTTTCTATTCCAATGACATTGACTCTATTTGACTGCCATTTCTGAACGCAAGCTTTGTCACATCCAACAGGACATTCCACTTCCACGATCCATTTTCCACAATTTTTTTTTTTAAAACTTTGAACGTTTTTCATATTTTGATAGAAAATTAGGAAACTAATATGTGGATGTCTAAATACTAGACCTTATTTTTAAAAATATTCTAATTCTATTTTATTACAAATGTGTAATTATATCTCCATATAGATGCAAAACAAAATTACTATTAATAAAGATAAAGTATTATAAGTCTCATAAAGATTTGGAAATCATATCACACCCAAATTCAGAAACAATATTTCATGTTTCATGAATAAAAAAAAAAACAATAATTCAAAAAGACCGCAAAGATATGATTATACCAAACCGAATAATCATAGTCATTTTAATCAATAGACTGTAATTGTAATACAATTAGGATCATTATAAAATTAATTAAAAAGGTGAACATTTTAAACGATAAACTCCAAAACTAAAATGAATACGTAAGGGGACAGATATGTAGGATAAGTGTATTTTATTCGCTTAGTCCTTGAATGTAATTGTTGTCACTTTGGTTTTTTAACTTTTAATTTGTCAAAATGTCCTTGAACTTTTGAATTATGGTATTTTTAGTCCCTGATATTAAAATTAATGAAAGATTTTTTGAAATTTAATATATATAATCATGTGTCAAAAATAATAATACTAAATGTAAAATATCCTCCTTATTCCTATTAAAAACCCTTAAAAGTAAAACAATTTTCTTAAAAAATTAAAAATTAAAAATTTACACTTAAAGCAATAACTTTTTAAAAATTTTTAGTTAGGGAAAATTGCTAGGTTGGTTTCTAAATTTTTAAGTTTGTGCGACTTTAGCCCTGTTCCTTTTTTTTTTTTTTTTTTCAAAACTAGAGTGACCTTAACCTTTTAACAATGTTACTACAGTAGCTCTTTCCATTTTTTTTTTTAATACAGAATCTATTAGTTAACATCAATTTTTAATCAAATTATTGATAGCTTCCATCCAAAAAATCAATGGAAAAAACTATTATAGAAAGATTTTAATAGTTTAGGATCATTCAAGCTTTCCCAAAAAAATAAAAAAAGAACATGGACTAAAATTGCACAAACTTAAAAATTTAGTGACTAAACAAGTAATTTACCTTTTAGCTATTATGTGATAGAGATGCAATTATCTTTTTTAAATTTTATAAATTTTTGTCAATTTTAACTTTGCAATGGTCTTGATATTTTTATTCAAATTTCCTCGTAAATAATTATTTTTCCTAAATTTTGTAGGTAAAATTAGGTGAAAATGATAAAAATGACAATTCGGAGATCCAATGGGGGCTAAAAAGGTTAAAACAATTCAAGAAAAATTCGACCACAAGCCCCACCATGTGCACAAATAGACACACATTCCCACGTGTGCATCTCAGCATCCGGATAATCCCTAATAATTATCCTAAATTTTGTTGGTAAAATTAGGTGAAAATGATAAAAATGACAATTTGGAGATCTAATGGGGGGGTTAAAAAGGTTAAAACAATTCAAGAAAAATTCGACCAGAAGCCCCACCATGTGCACAAATAGACACACATTCCCACGTCTGCATCTGAGCATTTGGATAATCCCTAAATTTGCTCGAGGCATGAGTTCGCTCCACGCTTGCCTCAGAGGACGTCTTTGACCACATCCTTACCAATGATCAGAACTGTGACGGATTAGACTGTCTGTGCACCAGCGTGCCTTACCCAGCCACTGCACAACACGCATCCTGTAATCCTTACCTTTGCCCATAGTCGTCCAAAACAACTTTCTTAAAACTCTCATAGAGCAAGAGACATGTTCTTGTCCAAAACGAACACAACAACAAGAACTAAATTGTGTCACAAAATATTCATGTGTTAGGCATGTCATCGATTATATAAATAACGGAACAATTGAAGGACATTATATCTACCGATCAACTAGCTAGTAATGTAAATGTACTCTCATAAGGAAAGTTTAAAAGGTAGCACTTGTCTTATGCAGATTCTGATCGTTGAACTCTATCACCAATTCTTTTTGAATTTAGGATAATGGATTCGAATTCTATATCTCATGGTGAAATCAAATGTGAAATTACTCTATATATACTCTTTATGTATTACTCCATCTATATATGAGTAAGACAATCATTTGTTGCGGTGTGTATATATATCTATAATCTATAACTATAATATAAAGGAGAGTCACCTTTTTGACAATATTAAAAAATTTGGTCTCTTTATTTTGTTTTTTTGTGCTTTTTTTTTTTGGTTGAGTTGCTTACCTCCTTTTTTATTTTATTTTTTGTTTTTTCTTTTTCTCCGTAAAAGTTTTACATAATTATAGTTGATTGTTTTAAAATACTAATCATTTTTTCAAGCTGTCCCTATGTAAAATGACTTTTTTCAAATATGTCTCAACAAATTTTTTTTACAATTCCATTTGAATCACTAGTTACTAGATTCTGTTACATTTTTTAGGAAACAATAAATAAATTAAAAAAAGATTTTGATTTCTTCAAAAATTTAACATCTACTAATTCTTTTATAAGAAAATAATATTAGTATATTTATTTTAAAAAATCAACTAATTTTGCCTAAAAACTAGTATATATATTGATATGTTCACAGTTGGTGATATGAAACGTACGTATTATGTTCTCTGATCATCAAATTAGAAAAGTACGTATGGGAAGAGTGCTGACAATATTACACGAAATCGACTGGTACATATAAAGTTTGAGACTTTGAGATTTTAAGCTTTGTATTGTATCTTATGATCATGTTATATATAAATTGTATTGAGGGTCGTGTGTGGAGTACATTATGCCAAAAGGAAAAAATATCAGCGCAGCGTTGGGAAATATTTATGGCCAGGCCCCAGTTGGCAATGTACGAAAGTGAAAGAAACGTGATCAGTTTATCAGGCCACTCATGAAATGCAACAAACATGACAAAAATGTTACCACCTAAACCATTCTTGTCCTCATTTGTCACGCACATATTCACATGTTCATGTAACTAGACACAAATTGTGTATGATTTCGGCCACTATATATTGGCCCTGGCCATCTTCATAACAAATTTAACTCTTCACCAACAAAAATAAAAAATAAAATAAAACGAAAAAACTCTACAAACATATCTCTCCATTTTCCAAAACAAATTTCATTTCCATATTTCCAACATCATGGGCATCGACAGCTTAGCCAAAAGCCACATCAAGTACGGCGTTGAGGCGAAGGAAGAACAGATCACCGACGAGTGCAAGCAACTGCTTTCCTCTCTCCCCAAAGAGATCGGATGGCGAACTTCCCATCTCTACCAATACCAAGGCTTTTGGTGCCAACCAGCTGAGATTCAGTCCATTGTCGCTTTCCAAAAGCACTTCCAATCGTACGAAAATGACGTTATTTTGGCCACTATGCCAAAATCAGGTACCACTTGGCTCAAGGCATTGGCTTTCACCGTGGTGAATCGCGATCGTTTCCCGCTCTCAAACAAGCATCCTTTGCTCACCTCCAACCCCCATGACCTTGTCCCTTTCTTTGAGTACAAACTCTATGCCAATAACCAAATTCCCGACCTCACTAAATACAACGCCGGTCGACCTAGGGTTTTTGGCACCCATATTCCGTTTCCTTCTTTGGCAAACTCCGTAAAGAAGTCCAACTGCCGTGTTGTATATCTTTGTAGAAACCCTTTGGACACCTTCATCTCGTCATGGCATTTCATAGGCTCTATGTCCCCTTTCACACTAGAGGAAGCTTTCGATATGTGTTGCAAAGGGGTAATCGGTTTCGGTCCATTTTGGGACCACATGTTGGGGTATTGGAAGGAGAGCAAAGAGAATGCTGAAAATCTCTTGTTCTTAACATATGAATGCCTCAAAGAGGACACTGTTTTCCACTTGAAGAGATTGGCCAAGTTCTTGGGATGTCCTTTTTCTATGGAGGAGGAGAGAAATGGAGTGGTGGAGAAGATAGTTGAGCTGTGTAGTTTTCAGAATTTGAAGGAAATGGAGGTCAACAAAAAAGGGAAATCTATAAAGAATTTTGAGAATAAGATGTTGTTTAGAAAGGGAGAGGTGGGAGATTGGGTCAATTATTTGTCACCTAAAATGGCGGAGAAGATGTCCACAATTATGAAGGAAAAGTTAGGTGGTTCCGGTTTGAAGTTCAAATTACTTCCTTGATTTGCAAACAAATGTATCCTCTTTTTTTTTTTTTTCATGCCATGTTGAGCAAAAGCATAAAACCCTTCACCGTTAATAATAATACTTCTTGTTATTATATTTTGTGTGTGTTTCTATCTCTTTTTTTTTTTTGTTTTTTTTGGAATTTGGGATGAGGAATTTGAACTCTTCACCATTTGATGAAGTCAAGCGTGAAATTTATGTTAGGTTATGTGTGCAACCACTTTTATCCCATGTTATTGAACTCATGTCTCTCGTCTAATTATTCCCTTTTGAACTTGAATTGCCTATTTTAATATAAGAAAGAAACCTTGCGAGTTGTGACCTATTAGAAAAGGAAGATGTGAAGTCCCTGCATTGAAATTGTGCATCGCCAAGAATTTACGCTAGTGTCACCGCAAGAAAATTATAGGTTAGATAACAGAAGAGTTGACAACAGTTACGACCGTCGGCCAAAAAAATGGTAGGGGTTTTAAAGTTTAATTTTAATATTAGATATATTTTGGAAGAAAAAAATACCCTATCAACTTTTTTTTTTTTTATATTGACACATGATTTTCTTCTCGAAATTAGGTGTATTACCATCAAAATTAACGAATTTTTTTTTGAAATTTAATATAGAAAATCATGTGCCAATTTTATGATCACATGAAATTTTACGCAAGTAATCACACAAACTGTAGAAATGTTCTCTTTAATTCCAAAATTCTAAAAAACTAAAAAATTGAAAACTTAACATAAAAATATTTTTAAACTTTTCGACTGTTATATGATAGGGAAGTGATTATCTCACTTAAATATTAGAAAATTTTCATCAATTTTAGTGATAGAGACCAACACTGCCAATAATAATAATAATAATAATAATAAAGTTCATGGGCTAATTCACCAAAATTAAATGTTAATTAGTAGACAGAATTTCGTAATTCACACGGGAAGAAAATTAACATCTATATGAATATGAATGACACCTTAATTTCCCGAAAGCTAACTTAAAACATTACCACGCCAAGGTAGTGTTGGTAATCGTTTCGGTCAGAATAAGAGAGACTCATACTGGCTTTTTTTTAATTCCCTCCTATTTTGGCACCTTTGACTAATCTTCCTAACGTTCTGTGGCGTTGGAAATTTCTGTACTCTCTGGAGCAAACTTTAAAATTTACATTTTCCGCTTTAAAAACATTTGAAAAATATA
>JAFMPE010127915.1:1764-12216 GCA_024759925.1 Ficus religiosa
ATAATTGAGGATTATTACAATCTTTCTTAAATGTTAATTAAAAAAAAGAAAAAGAAAATAAGAGGGATATAATAATAAGCCTTAAATAGGCAATACATAATGAAATATTTATTCTAATTTTAAATCTTTTTTGTTTTTTTAACTCAAGATAGGATATTTGAACTCTACATTTCAAAATTTATAGTTTATGTTAGAATTAAGTATAAAATTATCTTCACATTATGCCAGTTATCACAAATCCAACTCAATCATATATATACATATAAAACCATTTTCAATTTTGAGTGCAAAAAAGAAAAAAAAGAAAAAAAAGAAAAAAAAAAAAAGAAACAGAAAAGAAAACTACCCTCGTTCCCATTAATATCCCAGTATTAGTACCAAAATCCACAACCATTAATCTTCTTCTTAATAAGCTATTTATCCCAAAAAAAAAAAAAAAAAAAAGGAATCTTCTTCTTAATAAGTTAATGAACAAAAAAATTATCTCGCGAGATATTAGAAAAACAACGATCTCGCGATATTTTCAGCTCCAAATCTCGCGATAGGAAAACCCCAACTATAATAACCGGTAATGAGCAAAAAAGAAAGAAAGAAAGAAAGAAAAAACTATAATAACTGGCTATTGCTGGTAAAAAAAAAAAAAAAAAAAGAAAAAAAAAAGAGAAAGTTGGAGGAGAAAACAAAAAGAGAAGAAAAAGAAAGAAAGAAGAAGAAAAATGAGGACAAGTGGCCTCGCAAGTCCAAAGACAAAGATATTAAACATAGTAAATGCATAAGATCTCAGTGTTCCTCTTCAACTTCGGACTCTTGTCTGATTATTTCTCTTTTTTGCTTTTCTTTTTTCCTTCAGATTTTAATTTCTGGGTTTGTTAAAGACAATTAAAAAAATTTTCTCAAAAAAAAAAAAAAAAAAACCGGAAAAAAACAGCCAAAAAAAAAAAAAAAAAAAGACCACCACCTTCATTGTATATATATGCAAAACCTGCTTTTTAGTCCTCAGTTATATCACTACTCTCTTTCTCTCTCTTACACCGACCACTTTCTGTTTGTGACTTCTTACAAACACTCTCAGTTTTTCTTTATATAACAAAACCGGCTTTTGTTGTTGCTCAGACATCTTCTTCTTCTTCGTCTTTGAACTGTCACCTTCATTACTCTGTTTAGTAAAAGCCCACAAAAAAAAAAAAAAAAAAAACAAAGAAAGAAAAAAAATTCTTCTTTGCTTGGGGAATCACAAATTCAGGGAAAAAGAAGAGCTGGGTCGTTGAGTTTCTGGCATTTTTGCAGTTTGGAGAGGCGAGTTTTGATCAGACCCCGGGTGTCGTTTTGATGGGCTTGGAGTTGTGAGTTTTCTGGGATATTGTCGTTTGAGTTTGAAGAAAAAGAGTTTTGGTTTTTTTTTTTTTTGGTGGAAAATGGGTGAAGCAGCAGACAACTGTTCAGTGATGAAGAAGACTCTCCAGAGTCTCTGTGTTTGTAATGGCTGGTCTTATGGCGTTTTCTGGGGCTTTGATAACAGAAATCCCATGTAAGTTTATATACATATATATGTATATACTTATATATATGTATCACAGCTTTCTTTGTCTTTTTCACTTTGGTTGTCGATTTTTTTTGTTTCTTTAACTTGAATTTTTCAACTTTCCTCTTCTTCTTCTTTATGCTATTCTCTTCACATATCTTTCTCTGCTAAAAATCCTACCTAAAATGAGTGAATAAACTTTAAAAAAAAAAAAAAATTCACTTCTTAATGGTAAGAAAAAGAAATCCCTTTTTTAATGGTGGCATTTCAAGTATTATTATCTTCTCGTTTTCTTAAATCCCTCAGTCTTTAAGAGATTAAGCTTTGCAAAACAAATAATTAAACACCCATTAAGCAGATAACTTGTTTCTTGGTTGTCATTTTGGTTCAAATAATTAAAGTTTGTTGCTTTTAGCAAAGTGTGAAATGTGCCCTTTGGAATGGTCTTAGGTTGTTGGCTGTTGAAGATGCTTACTATGAAGACCAAGTTGGGGCATTGCTTGACAATATGCTTCTCAAGGTCCACTTGCTTGGAGAAGGGTATGCTCCATTTTACTCACTCCAAAAGAAAAAAAAAAATATATATATATATATATATTTTTCCCTCTAAATCATAATTTTTTCATTAGTTTTTGTTTAATTATGATTTACCAACAAAATTATCGAACCGAAAATTCAAACTCGAATGCGCAAGAGAAAAACGATGAAGGGCTAATGATGTTGTTGTAAAATGTGTCGTGTAGAACAATTGGCCAAGCTGCTTTAAGTGGGAAGTACCAGTGGATTCTTAAGGATGGACAAAATTCCTTTAGATCTAGTGAAAATAGAGACATATTTCAGGTAATTTTCCCCTTCTTTGAGTTGTTTATTTACTAACTTCAAAGTTGAAATCACATTTGTTGAATTTCTTAAGAGTTCTAAAATCCGTTGTTTATTCTAAAAATTTCCTCTCTCTACAGGTCGATTCCGAGGTCTCCTTTCAGTTTTCCTCTGGAATAAAGGTACATTTTTCACTCTAAAGAAACTTGCCTAAATTTATACTAGTATGTGAAATTTTTTTGTCTCCTAATTCTAATGGTAAACATTTCGTAAATTTGCAGACAATCGCTGTAATACCGATAGAACCGAGAGGAGTAGTACAATTTGGATCTACTGAGAAGGTTAGATCATTTTTATTTACATGTCAACTTTTTTTTCCGTCAATTTTTGTTGTATGAAGGAATGTCATGTGGTTTAACTTTTTGTTTACTTATGCTGCTATTGCTGCTGCAGATCAGTGAGAAATTCGAGTTTGTTGATCAGACTATAAGGCTATTTTGGGAGATTGAAAATCTTGCTGGATTTAATTCGTTGGAAAATGTACATTCATCTGATAAAGTTGAAATGTATGACATAAACGGGTTGTTTGCTTCCTTAGTTTCGAATAACGGGGTCATTCCACTTTCTGGTTTCGACTGCAAAGGGATGCAAGGAAACAATTGTTCTGCAATGAATTCTAGTCAATCCTCTCCTTCCACATCTGATATTCGTAGTGGAAGAACGGAATTTTCAAACATGATTTTCGAGCAGGCGTTTCTACGATCTACTTGTTCCGTTGAGAATGCCTCTGCGGATAAAGCGTCTTGCATTAGCACGAGGAGTAGTGAATATCCTTCTTTGGCTTCATATAACCGCAATTTGGTATCAGAAACAAGGCTTCAAGATTCTGCAGATGTGATTCTTTTGAATGGAAATTCACTTGCATCTCTTGGAAATGCAGAACAAGATTCCGAGACAGAAATAAGACATCTTCAACCTCAAGCGAGCTCGGGAAATCTGATGGTCAACCAGCAATCTTTACCATCAGTTTTTGCAGCACAAAGTGGAGCTTCAGAACAAGCTAATAGCCTGGACAGGTTTCCCGATGAATTATTCGAGGAGTTTAGAGCGGCCGATTTCACAACAGATCTATTTAATTTCTGCCAGGGGGATGATTTTTCCCAGTGGTTTGCTTCGTCACCGGATCAGAGCATCAGCCCGATGGTAAATGTACTGAGCGGCGAATTGACACAATTGGTTGAAAGCACTTCAACATCTTCTTGTCTTGTCGGATGCGATACGGCCATTGACCAACATCCAGCTAAAAAAGATACGTCCGACTCTCGGAAACTTAATGTTGGGAGCGGTCAAACTGGAGAGAGCTGGGAAGATATTTTGATGCCGTTAATGGCTGGTAATAGCTACCCAACTACAAGTTCTGCCTCAGGAAAATGTGTCTCGGGGTCGAATGCTACCACATCCATGTCTGGTCCTAAGAAAGGGTTGTTCTCAGAGTTAGGACTTGAAGAGCTTTTGGCTGGTGCAAGTAGTTCTAGTTGTTTAACGAAATCGAGTTTGGAAGACCAATCATCCCACGCTAAGAGACGGCGGGTGGAAAGTTCATCCGGCAACAGTAACCAATCACAGAAGAGTTTGTTGCGTTATAGCCTGGAGAAGGCAAACAATCTTGTGACGAAGAAAGAACTTCCGAAATCGCAGGTTGGTCTGTGGATTGATGATAGCTATAGCCTGACTGCAGCAAGTGCCGTTCTATCAGAAACACAGAAGCCTGAGGAGCAAAAGAAGGTCACGAGGAAAAGGGCGAGGCCTGGGGAAAGCACTCGACCGAGGCCCAAGGATCGTCAGCTGATCCAAGATCGTATCAAAGAGTTAAGAGGGATCATTCCTAATGGTAGCAAGGTACTTTCTTTATGTCTTTTCTTTTTAAGAAACTATTATTTTCTTATCACGCTTGAAAAGCTTTTGACATCGGTATTTTGCTTTGATGAAACAGTGTAGCATTGATTCTTTGTTAGACCGGACGATCAAATACATGGTTTTCTTGCAAGGAGTGACAAAACATGCAGACAAGCTTAAACAGTCCAACGAGCCTAAGGTAATTGATTGTTTTGGTCCCAATATTCATTTGCCAATGACCGTAAACCTGCTCGATTTGAGGTTTATTATTCACTAACGGAACTACAAACTTGTATCTGCTTTAGCTAATCGGCAATGAGAATGGCATGGTTCTAAGAGACAACAGCATTAGTGGTGGTGGTGGTGGTGGAGCGACATGGGCGTTTGAAGTCGGAGGCCAATCAATGGTTTGCCCGATAATTGTTGAGGACCTTAGTCCACCTGGCCAAATGCTTATTGAGGTGTGTAACGTTAACAACGAAAAAGGAACCAAAAAAAAAATATATATATATATATATTTCTCCAAGCCTGCATTCATCTTAATTAGCTCAAACGTCCTAAATTCTTTTTTACTTTTTGCTCTTGCAGATGCTTTGTGAGGAACAAGGATTCTTTCTTGAGATAGCAGACATAATTCGAGGGTTCGGGTTATGTGTATTGAAGGGATCGATGGAAATTCGAGAGAACAAGATATGGGCACATTTTATTGTTGAGGTGAGCTCAAGTTAAGAAAGTCTAGATTACTCTTAATCGGACTGCTTGGATTGAAAATTTTTATATATTGATCTCCAATTCTTTTGGTGCAGGCAAAGAGTCATGTGACAAGAATCGAAATATTCTGGTCACTTGTCCGGCTTCTACAGGAAACGAGTACTAATGGGATGGATTCGACTAATCGGCCGAATAATGTTGTTATGGATGGTGTGATTCCTCTACTTGACAGTTACCAGAAACCGAACTTACCACCTCCGATCTGCTTGACCGAAACACTTCACTGATACGATTCGGGTGTGTAGACTAGGTTCCGAGGGATGCCTTGAGCATTCAGCACCGAAGAGAGCCAGCCATGGCGGGTGTTCTGGCACGGAAGAGCCTTGAGATACAAAAAGAAGAAAAGGGCTTCTCCATTCCATATCCACCACCTTGTAAGAGCATTCGGTTTTTAGAATACGAAAAACGGTAGAAGAAAAGAAGATGATCTTTCTGAAGTGCGCATTGGTTCCCATTGAGAAAGGCTATACAAGAAACAGAAAGAAGGAAAAAGATATAAGTTTTTTGCATTGCAAATGGAGGTTTTGTGAGCTAATTCTCATCTGTTTTTCATTCTTTTTTATTTTTATTTTTAAAGGTTTTGATTTAGAGTTATCAGGGTACTCCTGTTATAACCTGTTTATATTCACAAAGGTGTTAAACCCACTCAGTCATAGGCTAACAGCTCATTTATTGTTTCATGGCGTTTATATATATATATATATATGTTTTTGTTTGATATGACACTAATTATAATACAATCTCTCTCTCTTTAAGCCCACTTGCTATAACATTTTAACCTTGATTAATTCCCATTTGCCTAATCTATACGTACTAAATATATTAATTTCTTTTTTTAATATTACTGCATGAGAACAATAATTTACTCCATTATTTTCTTCTTCCTCCTCGTTATTGCGGCCGCTTACTTCAGCTTCTCAGGTTATGGATTCAGGCCACCATATCTTCCTAATTAAAAATCCATTTTTAAATCCTTAATTTGTTCTTCTAAAACTAATAACCACCATTGTTGCAAAAAGCTTCATGGATTCGTATAGGCACCGAACTTGAAATCTATTTACGTCGGTCATCATGCATTAAAAATAATTTGATTATAAGAGTGATTAGGTAAAGTTACACCTTGTAAAAACTACGAAGTTGGGAAGGTAGGCAAAGAAGAAAGAGTGACATAGGGTTCCTCAATGTTTGAGCTCGCCCCCATATAAAATCACCTCCCCCACACACACCGTTTCCGTTTAAATTAAAAAGATGGGCTGAGTAATTGGTGTCGTCCCGTTCCTTCTCTGCTCCATCTTTAAGAGAAATTTCAAGGTTTCTTGATTAGATTAGGAAGGAGCTAACTTAATTATACTCAAAACACGGGCTAATTTTGCATGTGATATTACAACCCAAATGTTTTGTAATTCATCAACAGGAAACGGATTCTAAAGTGGGATTATGGAGTATCAAATCTTTAACCCATCTTGCGAGGAAAAGAAAATGTTAAAGTGTTAAAGCCCTATTTCTAAATCACCGAGAGCAATAAAATTCAAAGAAGAAAATAAACAATCACAAAAAGACAAAATTTTTCTACAAGTTCGTATCAATGTAAGACTATATCATGTTACAACCATTGCAATACCTCACTATAATAACCAAGAAATTTATCAAATTGATCCGCCGACTATCTTTGTATAGGATATTAATTAAATTTCATAATTTAACAATACATATATATATATATATATATATATAAAAGAAAAGGTAACTTAACCACTGGAGGTGGTTGCATGGAAAGCAAATAAATAAACAAACAAAGTGAAAGAGGAGACTCAAAATTGCCATGCATTTGTCAACAAAATACTACTTGGGTGAATTTAGTTTCATGGTCAAAAGGCCGCCAAAAAGAGTGAAGGGAAACTTCTAGTTTATGTTGATAACTCCATGAAAAACTGAATGGTGGGTTTTGCTTTGTTTTCGTGCGATTTGAGGTCATAAAGTATGACAAAACCTAAACAAAGTCGGTCGAATCAATTGTTTGATAATGTTATATATATATATATATATATCGTGCCACTTACCAAGATATACGTCCGAGACAACACAAAGGATAATTTCATTTATTCCCACAAATTATTGGAGTGTTTCACTTCATAATCTACAATCCCTTTCTAACTTAATTAGAAAGTTGTCCTTGTTTGCACCATCTGTTAAATTCTTTCATTTTCTAGTTCTAACCAGAATGTCACAAGTTGCAAGAAGGAGGGGCAAAAAAAAAAAAAAAAAAAAAAGAAGTTTAACATTACAAAGTTCACAAATTGAAGTTTGATGTATAAAATTAACATTAATTTTACACGTGACTAGATCATAAGTATAGAACAGAGACGTAGGCACATAAGTACAAAGGGGACTTAAGCCCCCTCAACTTTTTCTTATTTATCTTTTTATGTATGTATTTGATTCAAATTTACAAATAACCCACTTAAAAGTTAAAAACTTCATTTTATTCTTCTGAAAAATAAAATATATAATTATTAGTCCTTTTTATTAAAATTTTTGACTTCGTTGCCGGTGTGGAGTTCAAAAATTTTCCGCCTTCAAGTTTAAAAAAAGGAAAAAGAAGTTTGACGGCAAAACGAGATAGCCCTTTTGATTAAAGCCCAAATGAATATTCCTTTGACCAAGACCCCCTTTAGTCTTTTCCATTAGCTCTTTTCAGAGATTAATCAAGAAATTTTGATTTTTCTTCTTGGTACAAATTCTTCATAGGATAACAAAAAGAGAACATAATGTACCCGCAGATTAATAAGTAAATACAAAAACAAAGAGCACATGAGAACACAGATGTACTTACAAATCACTTTTTCTTCCCAACAAGTTTAGGCCCAATAGGGGCAAATTCAATTAAAAGAAAAAAATTAAGGAAAAAAAAAAAAAGAAAAAGAGGCAGAAACGATTGCTAGTAAAGTTAAAATATGCTTTGAGCAGAGAAATATTTATCTCTGGTTTTAGTACAAATCTAGAAAATAAAAAAAATAAAAAATAAAAAGGTGCAATTTCTTAAGCAATCTGAGATTGGTTGAGTCATCTACTTTTTTGATAGTTCAATTAGCTTTTCAATCCAAGCATGCAGCTGTCAAAAGTTATTCAGTTTTTAAGGATATAAGTGCTCTTCCCATTGATGCTTGATAGCAATTGCAGCCCTATTTTTGTTCTTATTATTCAGCCCTCAACTTTTATATGCACATATATATATATGAAGATATGTATGCATGAATTTGTATAACATATCATAAAAATAGACACCTTGAATTGGATTGTCCTATTCCTGACCTAATTTCCATTTGCATTCCCTTGTAATAAGTGACGCACTAAAAATTTTTAAGCAACTTATTGGGTTCCCAGATAATTTATCTTGAGTTTTGGAACCCACTTGAGGTTTTAGATCAAGGTTAAAAATATCACTGTGAAAAAGATTTCGTTTAAGATTTGAGACGGATAATATTGATGTAAGAGTGATGTAAATTATTTCTTCCAAAAGTTGTACTTAATGAGAGAGGTTTAATCAACTTTTTCAAAAATCAATCATTACTAGACTCGAGAATCCACTCCAAGTATTATTCCTTTGGGCCTTTATTTTGAGGAAACCCTCACGAATATGTAGGTGCATCTAATGGACGGGTTCATACACTTTTTTGAGATCTAAGTTACATAAGCCGCATCTTAAATTCAAATATACTCCTAAATCAATTATTACAGGAATGCACTATCATAAAATAATTGATCCGAGTTCAGTTATGCTCATGCATCAACTATTATGGGAACACCCCCAAGGCGATTGACATAGGATTAATATAATCTTTGGTTAATCTTTAAGCACCCGTAGATGTGTCTTTCTACGTTCTAGGGGAATGCGCTATAAGTTGGCTTTGCTTGGTAGGGCCAAATGTGAATAAACAAGTACATGTCCGTAAGGGCACAAAAAAGCTGAAATGTGTGAGCTTCATTTTCATTGGAAGTCCATGCATCTCTAGTCACAATAGGCACTATACCACTTTGCTATAATTTTATAATGTTATATTTCCTAATAATATTATCTGTGAAATAGATATGGGAGAGGATTCTTACACAAAAACCCACTTATAATTTTTTTTTTAAAAAAGATCATAAACAGTTTAATAAACGTACAAATAAATACATGAGAAAAATGTTTCCGGTGGTTTAAATCTTGGTGCGGTGATGTCTCTTTGCCTTATTTATTTTTTTAAGGCCAAATTAGTTTTTTTCTCACCATTTGATGGCCAAGTTTGGTTTTAGATCATTAGAAATTGGGAATAGACAACCTCAAGAACTGGTGGCCAAGAAATTTAAGTGAAATATGAAACTGTTATGTGATGGTGATCCAAAGTTATTTGTCAAATCCTGTTACAACATCAAAGACTAGCATGGCATTGGTTCCTATATCGGAAAATAATCTAAGTGGGCAATTCACAGTGCCAACATTCTGAATCTGTATCACCGAGAATAATAAAATCGCAAAAGAAAATAAACAATCAAGAACGCACAAGATCATAACGAATCATCCTCAATTTGCATGTTGTTTTCGTATCAGGGTATTAATTAGGCTCTATGAATTGAGACAGAGATGATCAAGTTGTTCTTTTTTCTATAGAGGAAAGTTGTTCATCTTTGTAAGACTAAAGGATAAAGATTGCAGTGTTTATGCCCTCCTAATGGACACAACAAAAATAAAAAACTATGTGGTACGAGAAATGAGACAGATGATGATGAAATTTTTAGGTCTCCTTGTGTCCCTTACCTACCAATAAAGCTAGATAGAAAAGGAGAGAAACTTCAGCCTTTTGACTCACGATGACATTTTTCTTTTGTCGGATTTGCTTCTTCTTTTCTTCTTTTTTTTTTTCAAAATTTTTTTCTTATTATATACCACTAATGAAATCCCACATTTGTATAAATACTTGAATTGTCACTCACCCTTTTCCTCACTCCAAAGCCTAACCATCCAAAACCAGGACATTCCGATCTCACTGGTTAGTTGGCGCTTTCATTCGTCGCATACCGACGGTTAGAAATTGTTTGTTAGCAGCTCCAACATGGCGCCAGAGCAAGAAGCAGCCCGCGGATGGGAGTGGAGGATTAGGGTGAGTGATGTCTCATCCAAAGTTTTGGCTCCAAAGGAAGGCCCTATTTGCAAATTGTTGCTCGGTGTCATGGCTCTGATAGTCGGGCTATTTTTGAAGCTGTCGAATTTCCTGAAGAAAGCATGGGAGTTGGCCAGCAGTGACCCGAGAAAGGCGGTGCATGGCATGAAAGTAGGGCTGGCTCTCACCGCTGTCTCGCTCTTTTACTATATCAGGCCTCTGTATGATGGTGTTGGAGGAAATGCTATATGGGCAGTTATGACTGTTGTGGTTGTCTTTGAAGGCATTGTAGGTAAGAATTTG
>JAFMPE010127927.1:11644-22096 GCA_024759925.1 Ficus religiosa
TTTTTTTTTTTTTGGTTTTTCCTCTCTCAAACAACCATCTAGATTAGATTTCAAGTTCGAAATTGAGATCGTGGCTCAAATCCATTATCCAAATAGGCTCGTTATGATTTTATAATTTTGTTTTTTTTTTTTTATGACATCAAATTCCATCTTTAGATGCACATTCTTAATATGCTTTCTTCTTTTAAGGGTTACCTCATAGATTAGAGCAATTTCCAACAACTAGATGAAAAATGTATAAAACACAATGAATACCCATCACAACGAAGTCAAAAAGAAAGGATTAAAATGACCCTTTAATCCCAAAAGAGATTCAAGTGTAGAGATTTTATTTTTTTCTTTTTTCCCGCTCAAGTAGAGATTGTCTAATTTCATTTTATCCAATCATGTGTCCGTACCTAATGAGACATGTCTTGGTGTTGGTGCTAGACCAATAACTCTCTTTGCAGTACCTCCAATATGACTACAATTTCATGTCTATGAAAGTCTTATTTTTCATCAACATGTTGCTGAATAATATTGGGTTGGCCCCCTTGTGCATCATACTTGCTTAGGTGAGTAAGTGAAACAAACCATTGTCCACCCACATTATTATTATTATTATTATTATTATTATTATTTCCTTCAGAATGACAATGTTATGACATAATGAGATGATAATGGTGTTTTGAGTTCAATTAAGCAAAGAATCTAGAGTAGACTTTTTTTTTTTTTTTTTTTTTGTCCTAGGAAAGAAACTTGAATGGAATTGATTTTTTTTTAAAACCATAAACTAAAGACCATCTTGAATGAGAGTCCACTTCCCAAGGACTAGAAGAGTTTGGGTAGCTTAGGTCGTTGAAGGAGCACCTCATGTTTTTCTTTCAACAGCAAAACATGTAACAGAGCCATGAGAGAGAGAAGAGTGGAGAAAACAAAAAAAGAACCTCCTGAGTTTTCACTAAATATAACGTTTGTCCTTGTGCTTTTGATAACTCGTAAGCTAATCCCTGACTATCTCAAGTTATCCTTTAATTTTTTAAAAGAGTTTGAAAAAATTTTCCATTTAATTGAATAAAGTTTTTGAAATACCTTGTCCTTAGTTATTAATATTTAAAAATTACTTATAAGAATTAATTATGATAAAATTAAACAAAGTGGATTGTCCTCGGTTGTCCTTTCTTTTGATAGCCGAACTGCTTGGAAAGCGATGGATAAATAGATTTGGAGGAAAAAAAATTATAGAATTCCTTTTATTGATTTCTTTTCTTTGAATTTAGTTTTTAGTTTACTAATATTGAAGATACTGCTTAAATATTGATTATTAAGAAAAGTGTTTATGACGTTTTTAACAATTTTACCAGTTACAGGGCTATTTTCTAACTCTTTAAAAACTTAAGGGTCAAATTTCAGATGGATTAAAAACTCAGGGGTACGTTCTACATTATCAAAAATACTAGGACCAAAATTGTATTTAGCAAAAACTCAGGGTATCTTTTGAATTTTCCTGAGAAGACAGTTAGAAGGATGGATTACCCTCCTTTTGGCTGAAAATAATCCTTATATTGAGCAGTGTCCCTGATTCCGGAGTGGGAATTTGTAGAAAAACGTTTTCATTATTGAAAATAGTTATAACAAGGTCAATTTTCAAATTAACTTAAAAACCACAGATTTATGAAGAACTAAAATGCCAAAATCACCCCTTGCAGAAACATTGCAACCTGTTACCTAAAAAGAGTGTCATTCCATCCGGGGCTCGCTTCCTTGTTTTGCAAAGATCATTGCGATAGCTTTGCACGGTGGTTGCAACTTCACGATGACTCGTTGCATGGCAGCCATCACAGGTGCCTTACACTGCAAAAATGGCCTGTTCTAACAGTCTGGTGTTTTTCGCTCCGTCGGGAAAGCGGGTTGGCAAAGAGGGGAGAGATAAATACCCGTCGATTACCATCATTTTACTTGATAAATATATTATCTACCTAATGTTTACACAAATGCCTACCATAGAACTTTTTTCTCTTCGTATTTTGAAAGCAAACCAGCCACATAAAAACTCACAAAAGTTCAAGAAGCCTTGATAAGGAGCCAAAACAAGCATCCATCCCTGCCCCCGAACCTGAAACGGGGCAGGTAAACAGGTAATAGGGTCGGGAGCTCTAAACCTTTCCACTTCCCATAACCCTTTACAAACAGACAGGTTCCCGCAGATAAACGGGTAAAATTTCTAGTTGCTACGAACCTCATATCACATTTGCAAACCCAGCAGCATAACAATCCAACATCTTAGACTACTTAGGATTTCAAAGATGTAATTTCGTTGATGCCAAATCAAGGTAGGTAGAAACAGTTTAGGACAGGGTTCGCCGGTTGAAAGACTCGACTGTCAAGTTAGCAGTGAAAGCTGGAATCGAATTTAACTTCCGAATAAATATCTCAACCTGCAAGATGCAGCCATAAAATTAGTTGCATCAACATTGGAAAGCATAGATGACCGAGCTAAAATATGAAGCAGTTGCAAGCAATTCTGGAAACTAATAATAATGATAATTATAAGGCGTTATGGAAATTAAAACAACTTAGGGCACTGGATTGATCGACCGCATTATTTGTGGAGAACTGAATTTAAGAGGCACGAGAATTCTTCCCAACCAGTATAAGTACTTCTCCGCAAGAATAGAAACTAGGATCAGGCAAATTAAATTTAACTATGAAGACAACTTTTCCATTTAGTTTAAGGATCTATAGCACGCTGATATGCGAAACTTAGAAATGATAAGCAAAGAAGCAGAAATAATTGGTTTCAACATCATATCAGAAAACAAACAATCCAACATCTTGCACATCTTTCCTGGTCCTGGCAAGGATTCTCAATGTACTGGTATAAATGTAGGCCAGAAACTGAAGTACAATGATAACCCAAATCCTTACCAGCCCTGAATGAAATGAAAACAAAAGTCATAAAAATTACCTGTTGTGATATCTCACGCTGAGAGCTATAACTGTTTGCCTGTCGGGTAAAAACAAATGGTTTAAAGCTCATACTCAAATTTGTAAAAAATGGTTTAAAGCTCATAATCAAATTGGTCTCAATATAAATTGGAAATACAATGATAAGAAGTTGACATCCACCAATACTATAAATTTGTTACACCTATGTATGCGGAAAAAAATTCTGAATAGAATTTTCTATTATGACACTTGAAAGTTGAAATCCTGCTATGTGACCAAAGCTGAACATCTTACCAGAATATTTGTATTCCCGGATTCATATTCAAATTCAAGCTTCTCGTCATCGCTTTGCGCATAAATGGATTGGAGGGTAAACCGTGTCACTGGAATTCCATTAGGCCTCTGCTGCTCGTCCATTACAATCTGACCAAAAGGTAAATTAATTGACAATATCAAGACTTTCAATCTTTGTGCATGTATCTGAGGACACCACGTTTAGATGTATTCAATCAATATCTAAATACATACAATCGGTATGAATTGAAGTAACTGGCAGAAGCATTCTAAACCGTTAAAATTTGTTCTAGTATGTGCAGGGAATGAAAACGAAAGGGGGCACCAGATAGAAACAAAAATGACGAAATAAGTTGGCCTAAATTAAATCACAGGTAAATTAGACACACAATCACAACTCAACTCAATGGCGACAGAATTAGTCCTTTACGTAAAATCTTTCATCTAAAAATGTCAGGCTATCACATCATGATCAAGTTTTCTCAAATTCTAGATACATGCATAAAAGAACAGAGCACCAAAAAGGAGGGGATGGGAACACAACTAGCAAAATATATTACCTTGTAACCGAAAAGTTCACAACATGCCCTCCTGAACACCGAAATTCTATCAGCAAAGACTGTCTTATATCTGGCAAATGGGAAAATTCAAATGTTCAGAGTTTGGTCAATATGAAATGTCATATGCTTACTAGTATATAGAAATGAGTGAAAAGACAATAAGCATAAATCTCTGTCAAGAAAGAAACCTTTCTTCACGTTTTTCTAATGTTGCAATTTGTTCTTTCAACTGAGTAATCTTCCCAGAAATGTAGGAATCGACCAGTTTACCAGAGTCACCTGTAAAGTTTATCAGACTTCATTTTTTTTTTTTTTTTGGTATAAGAAACAAAAATTATTTCGTACGCAAGTTTAAAGTGCAAACTGATTAGGCAAGATTGAACATTCTTAGAAATCCAAAAGCATAAATCAGGCATACCATATTAACGTTCTATTGTAATTTCCAAGAAATGTCACTTAGAAAGGAAAAAGATCAGGAAATCATTAAAGATTATTCCATTCAAGGAACAATGCTTATACCTGACTGACTTTTCAATTCTTCAAGGGCTTGTAACTTCTCTTTTGTCTTCTGTAGCTCAGATCTTAATGCCTCTATAGTTTGTTTTGCATCGTTATCAACTCCTAAAGTATTTACCATACGCAAGACTTTTGTATTTGCAGCAGAATAATCACCATGACCCAGCTTTGGCAAGAAAATAAACAGACATAAAATATATTATTAGTAGGCAAGAAGAAAGATTACAAAAGAAAGTGAGTCTTTGTATCAAATCAATTGTTTTTCAATACAAATGGTTAATAAATCAAGAGAGGACATAGAATAAAAGAGCAGGGATTTAATTTAACTCAAACGTTAACAAAAAATAGCCAAGGAAACCTAACATCTCTTTACTAATATATTTTAAAATAAAGAACAATGCTTTGGCAGACTTCGGAAAGAATAAGAGGCAGGAAACAAGATAGAGGTAGAGAAAGATGACATACATCCAATCATCCTAAGTAAACGTCAGAATTAAACTATACCACCCAACTAGTAAATCAAAGGAAAAAGGAGAATTCAACCACCCAGAAGAATAGATTGGCGAACACCAATTGCGGAGTCTCAGTTCTTCTTTTCTATATAACAAATCACCAAGTCTTCATATTGATACCAAGGCATTATTGGCACATAATTAGGACTAGATCAAATGTTTCTTCTCACTTTCTTCTATCACTTTTTGCCTTTTCTCTTCTAACCAGCCACATCAAACTATACGTTACAGGACACCAAATAACAATTTCGTTCATGAAAAAAGTTAATTCGGCTTTGCAAATCACAGTATGGATCAACTTCAAAGATTTGGGAACACCAACAAATTCACGTTGCTTAGAGAAAAGATAACGATGACCGGAAAGCAAGAAAAAAACCTAGAGCTTTCTTGTAAGTATCGATTGTAGCTGCACCAAGAAAAATGATAATATGCATAATTCTCAAGATATTATTGGGACCTACCTTGGACTCCAATAAAGAGATCTCTGAACGTAGCCTATCGTTCTCCCTCTCCAATGATTTTATTCTTCTCGCTTCATTGTTTAACCTCTCATTTAGTAAGTTTACTTCCCCGTATTTACGATTACTAGCTTCCTTTTGTTCGCTTAAACTAGTCTCCAACTCTTTAATATAGCATTCTTTCTTTGCAATAGATGATTCAAGCTCCTGCAGACGCAAACCAAATGGCCATAGAAAGAGCCTTAGGAAAAGTCACATGCATTAAAATTGTGCCAGAAGAGGAAAAAATTCCCAGACCTGAATAACTACTCCAGTTCCACTTGCTTCTTGGTTCCCTGCTACACCACTGTTGGATTTCTTCAACTCGTTAACAATATTTCTCAAGTTATCTCTTTCATCAGTAACCATGGAAAGCTGTAAATTTCCCATTCGTTTTCCATAAATAAGGGGATAAATTTATGAATGGATATAATAGTAAGGAATTTGGATTCCAGATCATAGATCCCCACCACAAAACAAAACAAAAAAAGGAAAAAACCATAAAAACACAAGGAAAAGTTGATTAAATCCAGGAAGTCTCATGGTCATACAATAATAGAACACAGTTCGCTATATTGAAATTGAAAATCAAATCACCTTTTAACATATCCCTTCTTAAGGTGTCCCCATCTACCTATATACTACAATAAGCAATTAACATGAAACTTCTTTTCTCTTATAAATAACTAACTCAAGAATGAGGATTTTACCGTCATCTGAATCTGCTTAACTTCAGATTTTAATACTTCTGCCTTCTCTTTGGCCAAAGCAGCCTCAGCTTCGGCATTCCGTTTATTTATTTGAGCATAATCTAAAGCCACCTCCAATTGCTTCAAGCGGGCATTCACCTCACCGACCTTCATTGTGCCATCAATAACCTCTCTGCATCAAGGTGAAAATTTTACTGATGAAGGATGATAAAAGCAACAAATGACCAGACAAATAAAACCAATAAACTAAGGTTTAATTTCCTTTTTTCTTCTTGGAAAAGGAAACAATACTTCAGTAATATAAAAAAAAATCTTGAAAAACGTGGCAAGGAGGACAGGATTTGCACCTGCACAAAGAGTGAAGAAAAAAGAAACCGAAAAACTGAAGAGAACAAGCATAAGAAATGACCAAACTACAACAAAAATTATGCCCCCCAAGCCAAATCTGAAGGCTGCAAATAACTAGTCTTTTTCATCACTGGTAAAAGAACTAAAAATGACAGGACACGTTGGTGAGTACAAACACTAACAAACTGTGATCAAAGATAAGGGGAACTCCTTAAAACACTTTGTGATTACAGCCAAATTCCAACCAAAAAAAAAAAAAAAACAGCAAGTCTGCGTGCTGTTGATATCATAATATGCATTCAGTTTGAACCACAAAACACAAAATTTGGTCTCATACTACTGTTATTTATAAAAGTTAAAACTACATGCTTACTTCTGTAAAGCTGCAAACTTGACAGGTAGGTCCTCAGAACATGACACTCCAGGAATGTCTTTAGTCACCAACTTCCAAGATGACAATTCATCCTCCAACTTCTTCATACTAAGCTGAATCTCTTGTAATTTAATCAGATCTGACTCTGCCCTCTCCCTACGACCTTTTTCTTCCAATAGTTTTTCCTTCAACAACTCGATGTTTTCATGAGATGATTTCAACTTCCTAGCTTCTGCCACTTCAGCCTCCTGGTAATTAACCAATAAAAGAAAGATGTGTTTAAACAACATCAAATGGGATCAACATTGTTAAACCTCTGTTGCAAATATGCATCTAACCAAGAATAATAATAGGAAAAGGAATGCCCCTAAACAAGTAAAGCTGAATTTGGGATTTTAAAAGACAAATTCAAGGCAGGACAGCCTCAAAACTTCTGACAACAAACAACACCCACCCCAGAAAAAATAAAATAAACATTAAAAAACCCACAGAATCAACATTCAACTTAAATCAGCTAATGCATCAGAAATATCATAAATGCTATTGCAGGGATACTATTTTACTACTGAAATATGAAAAGATAACTCGAAAATGATCAAGAGATGTGTAGTATAACTATAAACAACGCATATGAGAGCAAAAATTTAAATATTTGAATACCAATAACTTTACATAGTGGTAATTATCCCATATTGACAGCACAAGAGGCCAACTACAAACGGGTAGAAATATGCAACAAACTTACATAGTTCCTAAGCTCTTCTTGCAGATGTTTAACCAAAATTTGACTATCCGAAGGACTAACTTCTTGAAATGTGAAACTTGACAATTTCTTCTCTAGTTCACTCTTCAGGTGCAAACACTGGGAAAAGAAATGTGATGATTTTATTAGTCCACAACTAAAATGATACAAAATTAGAACAAATAGATGTAACACTAAAAAGAAGATTTCGGATGTATGAATAGGATAAGAACAATATTAAGAAAGGAAAAGAAGATAGGGGAATAGAGAAGGATAGAAAAAATAGGGAGACAGAAAGAATCGAGATAGAGATAACATTAAAACCTTTGCAACATGTGTACTGCCTATTCTCATATAAACAACAGCAGCTTATGTACTACCTATCCTCATATAACATATATAAGATCAGAACCACAAGCATTCAACCAAGCAATTTAAGACCCCTCGTGCTTCTTTTTTTCCTTAAACTTCTTTTTGGTTTTTTGTACATTTCCCTCTCTAAATATCTCTCCATGTACATTTTCCTTTTCACCCTACCTCAATTTCCTGTATCTCATTTCGTTTAATAGAAACTATCATCATCAACTACATCATTCTTGCTTCCCTGATCTTTTAACATCCTTATGACAAGCCTTAGTATACGTTGCGTTTAGCAAACTGAAAGAGATTTAAAAATCAACTAACTTATAGAAGTAACAAATATGTGGAGAAAAATACTAAAGAAATGAAAATTTGTATTGTAGATAAGAGCCTGATTCACACAAAAATGAGAGACAGACCTCCTTAAGTTGCTTCTGTGAATCTTGTAGCTGCTCCTTTAGTAGCTCTGATTCTTTCTCTGCATTTTTAGCTCTGTACTCCATTCGTTCAAGCTTCAAAGGAAAGACTACATAAGTTAAATAACACATGGTATGATACAGAAAACTAAAGTAGAACCACATATTTCCAGCACAAAAGAAAAGGCACTAAAAACTAAATCTGCTCACATCAGCACTTATTCTAGTAAATGAAAGCTTTGAGTCTCTTTTTAGCTGTTCAAGCTCACTATTGAGACGTTTTTCCTCCCTTTCTCTACTTTCAGAAAGTTGGCTCTGTTTTCCTTTCAAAACACATACTTCCTCTTCAGCTGAAGCTGCAGAAGACTCTGCTTTCATGCGGAGGTTCATTTCACTTTGGAGCTTTACCTACAATCCAGCTAAAGGAAGAAAGAAATAGGATTAAAGAAGTTATAATTATATGCATCGATATACAATGTAAAATCGATCACTCTAGTGTCTCTAGTAAAATAAACAAAAATGCAATCAAAACATACTTCAAGTACAGACAAACAATTCTCTAACAAAATTTCTCAAGGAACTCACGCAACTTCAATACATCAGACTATTAGATCCATAGATGTTAGTTGCAAACGAAATGACTCAAGCATCATAAAGTAATTAATTATTGTTCAATGAAACAGGTTGGTAAAAAGACTACCTCAAGTTCTCTGTGTGACTGTAATTGCTTCCTATAGCGTTCCTGAGAATCATTGACCTCCTTTAAAAGCTGTTCTTGGAGTGCTTGTTCACGTCCTTTTGCAGCAGCAAGCTGTTGCTCTGTATATAAGAATTGATCAAGATACTTCTTCCTCTCAGCTTCTGCAGCATTTAAGATTGAATTAGGACATTAAAACTTATTTAAACCAATTCACAGACAATCAAAACAACAACTTCCTAAAACGAGTAATTCTTAAGCAGCAATTATATCAAGAGGCCACATGGGTATTGCACGTAAAACCCACAAAAATTTCAATAATAATCCATTATCAAGCATTGAATTAAAAATTAAAATCACACGCACACACCCCAACCAAGAAAAATCGACTTTGTAACAAGAACCAACCAACTTTTCATGGAAGTGCTTAACCGATAGAAATTTAAATGTCGTCTGTCTTTCGGTCCTCCTTCCTCCCATCAACATATAGCAATTAGGTGTAATAGGGTATTCGGTCCCAATAAAAATAACTTTGATGAGGTGTAACAATGCATTTTTTTTTTTTTTTGTTATTACACATTTTTCAAGTCGTTATTTTATACATGTTACACTGTCGGATGATCTTCTTTCTTCTTTCATGTTTCCGGAATCTATGTATGTATGTATGTAGCACCCCAATACGACTGGTAAGACCATCTCCAATGTATGTAGTCATGTCAGTGATATATTTATTACAAAAAAGTGTGAAAAATAACATATTTCATTTTTGTGCTCCAACACATAATGCTATTCCTAACACTATATCTACCTATAATCATCATCCTTAAGCTTTGAAATCGTCACTAACAAAACTGTAGTGATTAATCGAAAAAGTTAAAACAACAACCAATAGAAATCAAATGCCAAATTTTGACATTGGCTATACTTGGTGGGAAATTTGCCACCAAGTTAAGCACATAGCAAATTTGACGTTAAAAAAAAAAAATGCTTAAGCAAACCAAAACACAAACTGCGTTACGAAAACGAACCGATTTTGGAGAATTTCTCACTCAACGCCTCGAATCTGGACTGAGAATCGCGAGCCTCCTTCTCCGCGCTGCTCAAGGCGTCGAGAAAATCCGATTTGACCTAGAAGAAGAATCAGGAAATGGAGTCAGACTTAGAATTGACGAATCGGAACAAATAATCAAATCGAGAGAAAAAGAGGAAAAGAATTGCAGAAACCAATTGGCGACACTGGTAGGTGCAGAGCATCTGGTGGTCGGAGGAGGAGGAGTCTCGCTGCGGAGGGACCGCGGAGGGAGGATCCTCGTAGATAACGAGAGGTCGGTCGGAGGCGGTCGCCGTCGGGGGGCTGTCAGAAGCTCCGGTCTCCACGGCGGCGGCGGCTCGAGGTCGCTTTGGTGGCGGCGGAGTCCGAACTATCATCTTCTCCTGCTTCTCCGGTGAGTGAATGGCAATGGTGGAAGAGCTCAGTTCTTTTTCACACACACACACAC
>JAFMPE010127938.1:8865-19312 GCA_024759925.1 Ficus religiosa
CAAACATTTTCAAACAATTCAAACTTTTGAAGTCCATAGCTTTATCATTTTAAGTCAAAATGAGATGATTTTTTTTTTTTAAATTTCGAGATGAACGAAAAAAGATCCATATTACTATTTTTTTTTTTGAATGGATTTCAATGTTTTACACTTTTTTCACTCCAAACAATTCATTTTCAACAAACGCACATTTCCAAAACTCAAGTCATATCTAACATCCAAAACATCATCTCAAAAAGTGACTCCCCAAACGGGTCCTTAAAGTTTGAGTTCTACCAAGATGAAAGAGAAAGAAAAGGATATGTAAATTTGAAATGAGATGGTGAAGCAAACAACTTTTGCAACAAAAAAGAAGAAAGAAACCAAAAAAAAAAAAAAAAAAAGAGGAAAAAATTCTACTACAATGATCGTTCCTAACAACCCTTAAGATATTTATTAAGGGTTATTTATTTATTTATCTTTTTTTGGTTTTGATATGGGGGGTTATAACCGTCCATTAATTAAATTTTAAGGGAAACCTAGGTTTCAAACTTGGGACCTAAATCCCCAAATCATCTTCCTCCTTCTCATCTATTGAGCCAACCCCAATAGATTTTTTGAATATAGGTTAATTTAGAATTGAATTTTAAAAAAATATATATATATATATATCGGATAGAGATCTGAACTTCAGATCAGCATTAGCATCTTTAGAGATGAGAGTGCAGATTTATCGTTATAATCACATTAATATTGGTGTATTTTTGTTGCAAGCATGTTTTCAACTTCTTGCTATTAAAATTCTTCAATTATTAATTCACCCTACAAGTTACAACTATCAAGAGAGAGCGTTCACGTTTCTTGTAGCTTTTAACAATATGTTCACGTTGTTTAACATACTGATTTATCGGTTTAAAAATCCTGCCAAAGCAATTAATTAATTAGTACTCTTTTGGTAAATAGTTAATTAATTGGTACTAACATCCTATAACACATTTTTAACGATCACATGTAAGTTTGAAACACAGTAGATTCACGAGATTGTATCTCCAATTCACTTCTTTTCAACCATCGTTATTTAATTATTTTTCAGTTTTATTTCTTGTGATTAAACCAAAAAACGAAAAACAAAAACAAAAAACAAAACAAAACAAAACAAAACAAAACAAAACAAAAGAAATAAACTTTGACTTAACAGCGGTGATTAAAATTTTTGGCTGCTGTTGTTATTTTGTTATGGGGGCTTCTTATGCAAAATTTCCTACTATCTAAAGGGGAAAGAAAACCATTAAATGGGGTTTTGTTTTGTTTTTGTTTTTGTTTTTTGTTTTTTGTTTTTTGTTTTTGGTTTTTTGTTTTTGTTTTTTTTGTTTCTTTGTTTTTTTTTTTTTTTTTTGTTTTTGCAAGGAACTAAGTGGTGAAATTGGAGAAGAAACTTTTGTATCTACGTAAAATTTGAAAGAAACATAAACCGGAAAATATAGGTTATTGAAACAGGAAAATTGAGGTTGAATTCTTAGTGTGGGTCAAATTGACTGTTCAAAAAATTTTTTTACAGCATTTTTTTAACTAAATTTTTAATTTTTATCTAAAAAGTGAGTTTTAAATGGAGATCCACACCATGTTAAGATTCTTAAACACCGAAAATTGCCTAACGGCGTGGAAAGGGACAAAGTATGCGTAAGTAGGTTAGTCTATATTAAATTTTTACTGCACTTTATTCTGGAAAAAAGTTAAATTGGACAAAGTAATTAAATGTGAATAATAATTTTCATTTAATTAGAACGGGGTGGTCTAGTGTTTGGAGTCTGCCAAACTTATTGAGAGTGTAGCCTTTGGAGATTGGTTATTTCTCTTCCTCATAATATCTGGAATATTCTTGCACGATATGGCGGAGTAAATTAATGTGGCCAGAAAACGTGAATTGACCTTCCAAAAAAAGAAATCACAAATTCAACGAGTAATAACTCATTTACATCATGATTTTTTTTTTTTATATATATATATCATAAAGTTGATAATGAGAAAAAGCTTCATGTTACTTTTGAAACGTAGATTTTCTTGATTTGATGAATTAATCATGAAGTTGGCACCATTTATCCTCGATTTTTTCATGATTGATTGGTTACAGTCTAAATTTTTAACTTTAACAAATTGCTACTTATTTAACAAAATGTTCAAAAATGCACCCCGTTTCAATGACATTTATTATAAAAGGGAAATTATCTATATATAATGAAAAGGTTTTGTATCCAGTATCGGATACCATCTGTCACTTATAATTTTCTATTTAGAAACTTATAATAACTAATTGATTTATATATAACTTTTTATTTTGACCTTGTAACATAGTAAGTTACTATTAAGAACCTTGTCACATAGTACGAGTTGAAAAATGTTATATTACCATCACTTGATTGGTATAATGGTACCACAAAAAAAAAAAAAAGAAAAAGAAAAAGAAAAAGAAAAAAGGTTACAAGTATCATACAAGGAGGGTGATGACTAGCAGTCCCTCCCTATATATATTTTGTATTTTAAACTTATTTCCAAATTACACTATTGAGTATTGACTTTGGACTTCATTAGAGAGATAAAGGGCATTTCAAGTGAGAAATAAATTCATTCAATCAATTGATCAATGTTCAATTTTGACTGTTAAAAAGATCAAAATATCTCAATGGAAAAGGAACGGAAAAAAAATGATCAAAAACAATAGTTTTTTATTCGGTTTTGTTTTGTTTTGTTTGTTTTTGTTTTTGTTTTTGTTTTTTTTTTGTTTTTGTTTTTTTACTTTTATAATTTATATTTATATTTAATTTTTTTTCCTTTGAGATATTTTTGTTATTAAATTTATCAGAATTGAACATTGACCTTTATAGGAAATGAATTTATTTTAAATTTCAAATCAATTGTTACACATTTGATGAGGTTGAAAATAGATTATATAAATACTTTCTAAATAAACCCATAATTCAAGATGCTCTTTTAATAATTCCAAATAACAATGGAGCACGTCATGTCACGTGTATAAGAGTGTTTCCTTTCACGTTTTGACATCAATTACTGATTTATAATTTTTTTTTTTTTTGGTGTGTAATATCATTGAACTTAAGGGCTAATTTGCCACAACTTAAAGTTCATGGGAGCAACTTGTTAGTAAAGTCAAAATTCAAGGGCACCAAAACCAGTAACAACTAACTTAAATTTACCCCTCTTGCTCGCTTGTTTTTCATTTACACACACATTTTAGGAATGTAGAAGCACAAATCTTTACTGTAAGAGTCAAGTACGGAGAAACATAAGCAAGGCAAAATTCATAATCATTTTACTGAGAGAGGCATATATACATATATATGTGTGTGCTGTAACTAGTGCAAAAAAGATATAAAGATTACTGAGATTTACTAGGTATTGGAAGGAATAAGGCAATCATTTTCCTAGAAATTAGGAGAGACTAGTATTGCTCAAAACATGAAGAGGAACAATGAGAAAAATCACCAGCTCTACGGCTTCTTCACCGGCGTAGGACTCCATAATTATCTCGGCGGAGGACGTAATTGGCCTCGGTCATCGAAGAAGAAATCCGTAGCTACCACTACCATCATCTTCTTGTTCTCCCTCATTTTTGTTGTCTTGGTTTCTGCAGGCTGGATTGATGCTGTAAGTCGAAACAATATTATACATATGCATAAGATTTTGTGAAGGACAAAATTTTTAAACGAGTTATTACCATTAAATTTACATTCGATTTATTTTTAAGATATGATTGGATTTGATATTCAAAAATATGCAAACATAGCAACTTACACTAGCGCAAACTAAACCATGGTGAAATAATACCACGACGGTTGAAAAATTATCCAAAATTAGTAATTACTTGAAATATCTATCAAAATCTGCTAAAATTTCATCTCTCTCTCTTTTTTTTTTTTTTTTTTTTTTGCAGTCTTTTTTCTCTGTTATTTCCTCTTACAAATCAATCTTAGTAGTATCAGAAAAACCAACACCACCACAAAAACCTGAATTTCCCTTGATTTGCAACAAAGGGAACGCAACAAAATGTCCAGGAAACTATCCGACTTCATCATATAACACCACGTTGAATCTCAGCCGTCCAATGACATCAAAGAACGTGGCATGCCCATCATACTTCCGATGGATCCATGAGGATCTGAGGCCTTGGAAGGAGACTGGAATTACCAAGGACATGGTGGAGAGGGCTCGCCGGTCGGCCCATTTCCGCTTCGTGATCGTCGACGGGAAGGCCTACGTTGAGAAATACAGGCAGTCAATACAAACTAGGGACATGTTTAGCATATGGGGAATTTTGCAGCTCATGAGGTATTACCCTGGAAGATTGCCTGACTTGGAACTCATGTTTGACTGCGACGACCGGCCGGTGGTTAGACAGAAGGATTTTCGGGGACCGAACACCCATCCGCCACCGCTGTTTCGATACTGTTCCGACCAGTGGAGCTTTGACATTGTGTTCCCGGATTGGTCTTTCTGGGGCTGGTGAGTTGCATTATTGCTTGTGTCCTAATCTTGTGTGTAACTCTCCCTTTTTTGTCTTGTTGGAGGTGATCATGTGCCCTTTTGTATTTTATTTATTTATTTTTTCCCTTGATTTGTGTTTTGTGTAACTGAAGGGTCTATCCTACAAATTTTTTTTTTTTGGCAAATTTTGCATCAACAAAATATTTTTGAGAAATTTTTTGGTAGGATACAAAAAGAAAAAGATATATTATATGTAATCCGTTATATTTGAACAACTATATTTTTATTATAATCTGTCAGTTTATCATATTTTTGTTACAACCTGAGTTTTCCTTATTTTTTAATTTTGCTGTGAATTTTGATTATTCGATCTAATTTTTAAAAATACTGTGCATGAATATTTTTACAAAAACAATTAAAGTAAGGGGTCTATTGACATCCCCTTGTTTACTTTGCATATCCATTTTCTAAATTATCCACTGATTAAAGTTTAAATGTAATTATAACTTGTTGCACCCATTTTATTGTTTCAAAAAAGTCTCTACAACTAAATTCTATTATTTATCATTTTTTTTCACCCACTAACTAATAAGTAACCCTCTTTTTTTCAAACAAATCTTTTTTTAATCATTTTTGTTGCCTTTTCTTTTCCCCTAGAAATCAAACTATTCTTAGTTTTTTGTTTTTTTTTTTTGGATAACCTTTTTTACTTAAAATCTAATAAAATAATAGTTTTATTTGTATCCATTTCATGAAGTAATGTCAACATATATACCGGAATTCATAATTTTCATTTTAGTTATTGTTGAAAGTAGTTGCTCGTGACACAGAGGATAAAACCCCATAAAAAGTTTTTAATATAAATAACCTCTTAAAAAATTAAATCAGGAAGTTTTTCTCATTTTTTAGAAAAAGAAATTCAATATTTTGATTTCTTTGAAAAAAAAAAATTACATCATAAAAAATATACATCTAAAACTATATATTTTACTAGTCTCACTAAATCGTATTTAAAGTAAAATATGGTTATTAGCAAAAAAAAAAAAAAAAAGGAAAATATGTACATCGAAAAAAAAAAGAATGAATTTCTGCAAAAAAAAAAAAAAAAAAAAAAAAAAAAAAAAAAAAAAAAAAAAAAAAAAAAAAAAAAAAAAAAAAAAAAAACAAAAAAAAAAAAAAAAAAAAGAAAGAGAAGTTGATGAAGAAAAGCGACAAAATTAATAAGAAAATGATTGTTTTGAGAAGTTGGAGATTATTTATTAATTGATGGGTGAAAAAAAAAATAAAAAAAATTAGAAGTTAATTATAGAAATTTTTTGGAATAATCAAAGGGGGTGTGAGAAATAAAATTTAATTAAAGAGTAGTTCAAAAAAATGGGTGCCAAAACTAAACTGAGGGGTGTCAATAGACGCCTCCTTAAAGTAAATATCAGGTTTTTAAAATATTTAAAGTGATAAACAAATTTATCAGGTAGATGATTTATTTAGCTCTTGTAAATATTTTATTTACCTAATAAATTTATTATTTACCTAGTAAATTTGATATACTGCTTCAAATATTTTAAAACCTTACTATTTACTTTAATTATTTTTGTAAAAATGTTGTTTACTATAATTCTTTTCTTTTTTTAATCTGTAATATTTTAAGTAAGAATTACGTCTCATTTTGGTAAATCGTTCATTGTAAAGTGTGTGTGTGTCTATATTTATTTATGTCTCTCTCTCCTATAGTAATAATGGACTCTCTCTCTCTTTGCTTTTTGTATTCTTCTCCGGTTTGTACCTAAAAATTCCATTTCAGTGTTTATCTTTTTTTTTTTTTCCCTAAAAAATCAACAAAAATTATACTATTAATTTTTAAAAATCAACGAACTTTAATTTGAAAATTCCATTTTAAATCCGTATACCAAACACATCGTTAATTAATCAACTTTATTTGGTGGGCAGGGCTGAGTGCAATATAAAACCATGGGGAGATGTGTTGGGGGACATAAGGGAAGGGAATAAAAGAACAGAGTGGAAGGAAAGAGTTACTTATGCTTATTGGAGAGGTAACCCAATTGTGGCTCCAACTAGAAAAGACCTTCTCAAATGCAATGTTTCCCAGAAAAATGACTGGAACACACGCCTCTATATTCAGGTAATAAATTTCTCTACTATTTCCCCGTCAAATGCTACCCTATATATTTATTTTACATTTCTTAAAACTATATATTACTATTCTTTCACCAAATGAATGGAATGAACATGTTATTTGTGTTTGAAAAATCAAAGTTACATACGTTGGACTAAATTTCATGTAAACACAACATTCCATTTATATACATATGTTTTTTTTTTTTTTTTTTTTTTTTTTTTTTTTTTTTTTTTTTTTTTTTTTTTTTTTGTCATTGCAGAGTTGGGATGAAGAGAAGAAACAAGGGTACAAGCAATCGAATCTACAGGATCAGTGCACCCACAGGTATTGTTTTTAAAGACTAGTATTTTGCTCACAGCACTGTATTATTTTACTAGATTCTTAGGGCTATTTTTATAGTGTATTACCACTTTGTTCCTGGTTCAAAAGTTGATCAAATTAGAGTTGTTCAAATATGTAACTTGCAAAATGCGGAACCAAGGAAGTTGATTCACAAAACCTCTTGTCGATCAAAAAACCAAACCGCCCGAAAACCACAAGGTTTGGCAGTTGGTTCCACGGGCAAGGGCATCGGTCAACAACAATTTGGATTTGCTGCTATTTATCGTTTGGACAGCATGTCGGTTCTAGCAAAAGTTGGAATCGACCCTGAAAATGTTGCAAAAAATAATCAGATCGTCGCTTATTGACTTTGAATGTTTCAGAATTGCCACTCTGATTCCTAGGGTCACTCTGCACACCATTAGATTATAGGATGGTTTGATAAACTAAAAGAAGTCAATGTTGGTATGGTATCACCGGCTAATCAACGTTAATCAACTTCCTCATAAGTGCCGACAAGTTTACCAATTAAATTTAAAATTTCTAAAAAATATAAAATTGTTTTGTGTTTTTAGTGAAACAAATTTATGATTGGTACAGGTATAAAATATATACAGAAGGATGGGCATGGTCAGTGAGTGAAAAATACATACTAGCATGCGACTCAATGACCTTGTATATTAGGTCTCGCTTCCATGATTTCTACATAAGAGGCATGGAACCTTTGCAACACTACTGGCCAATCAGGGAAAACAGCAAGTGCACTTCTCTCAAGTTTGCTGTGGACTGGGGCAACAATCACACAGATAAGGTTTACTACTGTATACAACTCCTTTTTGGACCCTTTTTAGCTTAGGTCCTCATTCAATGTTTAAAAAAAATTTTGTGGAAACATCCTCTTAAACAGATTTGTTTATCTTTTTTGCCCTCCCTTGATGTTTGTTTGGATTTTTGACCATCCTATTTATCCGATTAGATATCAAAAAACTGAAATTATTACAGCTGGAGCAATAATTCAGAGATATGCTTCTTGAAAAGCATCCTACAAATCACCCTAAACATTTTCACATAAACTTTAAAAAATAATAGAAATATTTTCGCCGATCGATGCTAGTTCAATTGGTAATCACCCTAAATGTAACTTAGAAAATAATAGAAATCTTTTCACCAACTGATGCTAGCCCAGCTGGTAAAGGTGGGGTTAAGTGAAATGTCCAGGTTTAAATTCTGATAACATCCAGCAATGTATTAAAAATAGAAATCTATCCACTAGGGTCTAGGAACAATAAAATTAATAGTCCAAATGGAAAACTAATAATGAAGTTCTAAATTTTTAAGCTTTTTTTTTTTTTTGGGATAACATTTTTTTATATCACACAAAATATGTGTCAGGCACAGGCTATTGGGGAGGCAGCAAGCAACTTCATACAAGAGGATCTGAAGATGGACTCTGTGTACGACTACATGTTTCATCTCTTAAATGAATACGCAAAGCTCTTCAAATACAAGCCAACTGTACCCGCCGGCGCAGTCGAGCTATGCGCGGAGACTATGGCGTGCCCGGCAAACGGGACATGGAAGAGTTTCATGGAGGAGTCGTTGGTGAAGTCTCCTGCTGAGACTAGTCCCTGCAATTTGCCTCCTCATGATCCTCAAGCTGTTTCTCAATTGGTGGAGAGGAAGGCTAGCTCGATTAGACAAGTTGAAACGTGGGAAAATGAGTACTGGCAGAATCTAAATAAGAAGCATTAATAGAAAAATCCTTATGAATATCTGAAATATTAGTACTGTAATTTTGAATTTTTAACTTGGGTGGCCCTCTTACAATGACTTTGAATTTGTAATTTTCCATGTCTAGATCTCTTTGATAGTCATGTATTGAATCCGTAAGTACAATTTTTGCAAATTGAAAACTGAATTACTAAGGTACAAATTTTATTAAAAAAACTCAGGGCCCGTTTGGAGGGACATGTGGAGATAATGTTATAGAGGTTGAGTTGGAAATGTATATTTAGGGGGAAAACTTTTGAAAAAGTTATTTAATATAGAAAATGATGCAAAATTTTAAAACATATTCAGAAAAAAAATATATACAAAATGGATCATGTCTTATTTTTTTCATTGATATGAGCATTTGACATAAAAATCATCTCATTTTGATTTAAAATGAGAAAGTTATGAATTTTTAAATTTTGAATTTTTTGAAAGTGGAAAAGATGAAAAGTTTGATATAGAGTTGAGATTTTGAAATCCATATGAAAAAATACCATCTGGAACTAACACCCCAAACAAGCCCTCAAACTTTAAAAGTTTATAACTTTTTTATTCAAGTCAAAATGAGATGAATTTTTTTTTTCAAATGACCAAAAAAAAAAAAAAAAGATAAACGAAATAAGATCCATATTTTTTTTTTCTCAAACACATTAAATTTTTACATTATGTTCTATATCATAATTCATTTCCAATAATTCACACCTCCTCAAACACACATTTTCAAACCAATCTGCAAAACTCCGTCTTTAATTGTCACCCAAAATGACCCCTTATTAAATTCTAGAGTCTACCAATTATTGTAATAAAAGGAGTCAATAATGATATTTATCAGTAAATCATGATATTTACCGATAAATAGTGATATTCACCTGATTTGAAAAATAGAATTACAATTTGTTGAGTAAATATTTTTATTAATTTGTAAATCTGTGTATTTACAAATATATATATATATATATATAGATTTAAGATTATATAGCAAATTCAATATCAGGTAAAAATTAATATTTACAAAATAAGATTTAAAATATAACTCTCATGTTCAATGTGTAAATACAAAAATTTATGAAGAAATAATTCCTTAATTTACCTTGTAAATATAAATTTGTTAAGTAAATATTTTTAAAAACTCTTACGTTTAACCTGTAAATACAAAGATTTACAAAGAAATAATTACTTAATTTACCTTATAAATACTAAATTTCTTAAGTATATATTTTAATTAACTTGTAAATTTGCGTACTTACGATGTAACTAGTAAATCTGCATACTTAGGATGTAAGTATGCTATTTTGTGTACATTTAGTAAACTCAAATATTTACATGTAAATACATTGATTTTTATAGATAAATAATTTTTTAATCAGTATTTTATTATTCAATATATTTTTTTTGGGAGAGACTCTACCACAGTCTCTCCCAAATGAATCTCTTGGTAGAGTTCTTTTTTTAACCGTTAGATTTAATCGAACAGTTGATATATTAGGGGTGTAGCATACTTATTATACCCCTTACCTTATCTAATCTTTCTCACTCCAAATCTTCTCTATTGCCGGCGACCCTTCCGGCGACGGACGCCGGTGATCCAACCCCGATGCCGACGACCCACCCCTTGCCCCCCCACCACTGGCCCCAGCCCCGACTGCCTCCTCCCCGCCGGCACCCCCTCTCTTCCCCTCTCTCTCTCTTCCCTTTTCTCTCTCTTCCCGGCCCTCGGCCCCCCCACCCCAGCCCGCC
>JAFMPE010127949.1:334-11133 GCA_024759925.1 Ficus religiosa
TGGTGCCGTTTCTAACAAGAGTTTGGTTTACTCATGTAAATGCTCATGAAACCAAGATAGAGCACATGGCCGTAATATTGCTATTATAAATAGAACATAATTTTGAAACTGAGATAGCTCATATGTGATGTATTTCTGGTACTAACATAAAAGATGAGGTTTAATGCTTTGCACATCTTTATCTTGTGAGTATTTTGAAGTATAGTCACTAATTGAAGGTTTAAATCAAAAGATACCTTTTGCAAGTATGAGTATATCAATAAGAAATTGGAGAAATATTACAATCTAGTGGGGGATTGTTAGAGAGATTGTAATATATCTTATATTACCATTGGATAATGGAAACAAAAGTCCCACATTGGAAAAGTACAAGCAAGCACATTGGTATAAAATGAAACAAGTGAAGTGTAAGGATTACTAGTGTATAGTGGGGACTATGCTACTACTATGCACCACCACGCACACACGGGCGCGAGGGCAAGGGTGATTGGGCGTTTAGGGTGCTTTTGGATGCTTATTAGGGTGCACTTTGCACTTCGCACGTACGCATCATCACAAGGAGTCAAGGAACACTCTCTTTTTCAATACAGTGTTTTTCCAAATTAAATCTAGACTGTTGATTTGATCGGGCACGATCTAACGGTCAAATTTGAATGAATTCAGATTTAATTTAAACTGTTAATTGAATTTTTTCAATCTAACAGTCATAATTAATTCTGATGACCAATAGGTATGTCTGTTAAAATAGATATGTTTTGACTGAAAGGCACCTTTTAATTTAAAAGGTGCAATTATTGAATCTGTTGCAACGCTTCATGAACAGGCATATCAAAGGCTTGCAACGCTTCATGAACATGCATGCCAAAGGCTTGCAACGCTTCATCAACAGGCATATCAAAGGCTATAAAACTCCAGTTTCTGATATTAGTTTCATATCTTATTCTGGAATTTAATAAGATTGCTACTTATTAAATTCGTGAGTTTGTTGTATCTTAAAGGTAATTTGCCAAAACACCCGATAGCAAACTGTACATAGTGGGGGCAAATAAAACCTTAAGGAAAGTAATTCCTACGCCTCAAACCCTTTGATTTTCTCTATTCTGTTCCGTTTCTTTACATCAAAACAGTTTTCCACCACCCACTTTCTTCAACACTCTACCCTTGAGATCATGTTGTGGGATTAATGATCATCATGCATTGATCAATATATGAGCCCCTAAGATATAATATATCAAATGAACAATAAGATATATAGGTAATGGCATGATATAGTTGCCTTTAATTTAGTGAGATTTGATCATGGTTTGCTCGTGATCTACAACATGAATTTGTCCTTTTGATTTACGTACTTGTAAAAAATAGTGTTTTCATTGAAAGAAACAAATATTACATGCCAAGTCCCCTAAATAATATGATCGAAATGCAACCCATCTATTCTAAAATATTTATCCATTAAACAATGAAAAATTAGGCTACGTGACCAGATTTGACCATATAATTAAACATATGATCAGAACTTTGTATTTTAGGGAAATAGCTGGTTTGATTTGTTCATGTGAACCAATTTGGTGGAGCTTGTTATGCGGTTGTGACTTTCTCTCGTCGTTGATTGGTACCTGAATCGTGCCATCTTGGTCGCCGGCGAAAGGTCCAAATCTGGAGATCTCGAATCCCGATCTATTATTTTTTAGGATAAATTAGGTGTTTTTGGTCCCTAATCTTCTTCGGAAGTTACGGTGCCCAACTATTTTTGTTTTTTGGTCCAAAAGCTTCATGAACTCTTTAAATTGGGACAAATAGTTTCTTTTACTGATAAAAATTTAAAAATTTGATGGAACAAATTATATGTATGACACATGTAATAAGTTTAATCATGTAAACTTTTTTCTTAATTATCCTTGAATAGTAATTCATTTGTACTTCGCGAGACATTTTCTGTGAAATGTCTAACATCTATTTACAAAAATAACTATTTTACATCTTTTTTAAAGTTCATGGTTTTTTAGCTGAAAAAAAGAGAGAGACCAAATCGTAACTTTCTAAGAATATTAAGGACCAAACGGGTAATTTATCATAATTTTTTACTGATTAATGAACAAGAAAGAATAGCGAGGAATAGATGATTGAGTGTGTTTTTAGTTAAATTATTACCTTGAAAGTAGAATCAACAAGCCTATCAACCTTGTGTTTTTCATAATTTCGTATTTGTAAATTTCTTTCTCATAATAGTGAGGTCAAAAGCCTTTTTTTTTTTTTTTTTTTTTTTTAAATCATAGTGAAATCTTGTAACGACTAAAAATAAAATAAAAATGAAAGTAACTCTTACATTGAAACAACCGCTATAAATGTGTGTATGTTTTTAGAACTAAAATATGTGTGTGTGTGTGTGTGTGTTTTTTTTTTTTTTTTTTTTAAATTGCTTTCAATAATGAAAAAGTAATAGGATGTCTAGCTCTTAATAGTGCCTTCAACTTCGTTAAAGATGCAATATAAAGCACTACATAGATGTCTCCTTTGACTCTTTAAAGCACCTTCCACCAACGTCCCATTGTTGCCTTCTTATCGTTAATACATAACTAAGGATTATTTTCATGATCCATATATATCCATTAAACTTTAGAGTCACTCTTATTTTGCTTATTGAGCTTTAAAAATTCGTACTTTACCCTTTGAACTTTGAATTTAACTCCATTTTATATCTTTTATTAGAATTTTTAGTTAAATACAGACGGAAAAATAGATGAATTTATCTTACTAAATCCATTTTGTTAGAATTTATGCTAAAATGATGAAAAAAAACCACATGATTGCACTTAACAAACTTTTATTCATTTATTTTTAAATGAAATTTTGCTAGAAATGATAACATAGGGTTAAATTCAAAGTTTAAGAATAGAATGAGTATTTTTAAAGTTCAAAAAGCAAAGTGAGAGTGACTCTAAAATTTATTGTGTGTAAATAATAATATCCAATAACTAACTAGTGATTTAAATTAATTAGAGGCAATCCCAAATACTGAATCACCCCTGGGGACTTGATGGATGTATAAAGCTTCGACAACCATGCACACGCATATCTTCATGAGAGAGAGAGATAGAACCAAAAAAAGGAAACATCTTTGACTCAGTCAAAGATAGGCTGAAAAGGATCATCCAATAGGATCTTTTACACAGTTCCTTTCACAGAAGTGGCAAATTTCTGTAATTCGGACCAAACTTGTAACGACAAGGCAAACTTTATTCAGCATTCATTAAAATGCTACCACAGCTAGTTATAAGAATATAGTTAATATATGATTAGCTGCTTTGTGAAAGTGCCAAGAATTTTTGTCTTTCGAGAGCCATCTACGGTTAGTTGTCTCTTCGTAGTTTACAAATCTTTATTTGCAAATCTTTATCTTTTTCTATAAACTTTTGAGTAACAGTTGTAGTCAACTTTTGTGGTATTAGTAGTGATTTATTTCAATACGAGTGTGCAGTTAACTACCTTTCAATTCTAACTTGTTCTCACATAATTATTTCTATGCTAATATAGTATTATAGTTGTTTAAACAGGAGAGCTCAGTTCTTAAGTTAAAATAATCTCCGAGACAGCATATCTCATTCTATATATTCGTACATATATACACAAACACACACACAACATTGTTGTCTAAACCACATTGTCATATCAAACTATGTCTTCCTCAAAGTTCTTGATCAGCAAGTTCCTCTGTCTTCTAGTAACTTTCTCTTCCCTTCTTGAAGGCGTTCTCGGTGGCTCTCTTTACTCCAGTTGTTCAACCTTGGAGAACTTCACCTCCGGCGACTCTTAAGGAACAAACACAAAGGAGCTCATGAACTATCTAAAGTACGAAATGACTCCTAAGGGATTTGTACTTGGTTCAAAAGGGCACAGTCATGACCAAGTAGTGACGGATCCATAAATTTTTTTCAGTGAGGACACATAAAAGGTTATAATTTTTATATTAAAAAAAACTCCTCGTACGTTTTCCTCAGTACACATGAAAGGAAACAATTATTTATGTTTAAAAAACAATGACTTTATATGGATAAAGGGTGTAATGATTTTTATTTAATTTTAAACAACAAATTATAATTTTTAGGCACAACTCTTATATTTTGGAAGCATTCCAAAGTTTGTTCTTGAACTTTATTTCAAAAGTTAGAATTATGATGTAAAATCAGAGTTTTTATCCTAGAATGTGTTATAAATTATTTTCATTTTTTTTTTATACTAAAACTAAGTTTCACTTTTATTTGTTTTTTCACTCCAATATTTTTTTTCCTTTTAAGATGAATACTCTTTCCAATAAATAAAAAAAAGTATACGCATCAATATATTGGATGTTGATAATTACGAAGTCAATGTCTTTAAAAACAAAGAAAAAAAAAAAAGGAATGTAGACAAAGAAATCGGGAGAATTAATAAGAATTCAATGTGGTTATGGTTCTATAACGTAAAAGATAATATACGTTTAGTAATGGTATTGAAACATAAAATATAATTCAATATTAAGTTTGGGTATATTTTTAAAACAAAACTTTTGAATGGGGGCATATCAAAACTATTAAGAGAAATATGAGGGTCTTTTTGAAATTTAAAAAACTTGATGGGCGACATGTGCCCCCACTGGCCTCCTCTTGAATCTGTGCCTGCGACCAAGTACACGGCCTTGCAATGTGTGGCGTTGGGGTCTCGGCCGAAGACTGCAAGGCCGGCTTAACCAACGAGAGCGACGAAATCAATGAAAATTGCCCCAACAATAAGGTTGCAATGATGTTGTATGAGAACTGTCTTTTGAAGTACTCAAACAAGAATTTCTTGGTCAAATTTCCAGCTATAGGATCTTCTATGTACGGGGCACAAAAAACGGAAGTGTGCCGGTGTTGTTTAATTTGGGGAAGATCGAAATGTTGAGCAATGTTTCCAAGAAGCCTTGTTATGCGCCGAGAATGAGCGCAATCGGAGATCTAGAGCTCGATGGATCGACCAAAATCTATGGTTCGGCTCAGTGCACGAGGGACCTTTCTAACTATGATTGTGGCAGGTGTATTGATGGTGCAATTTCATTGCTTCAGAGCTTTTGTCAAAGCCAAGAAGGGGATAGGGTTTTTGCCCATAGTTGCAGCCCAAGGTATGAGATTTACAATTTTTCCAACATGACCTCGAAGACAAAAACACTCTCCTGTCACTCATTAGTCAATTAAGAATTATTAGCCTTTTAATTTGAGCCATAGCGTAGCATGCTTGCAATGCCCCAATAAATTGTATGCTAATTGTTATTATTTGAGAGGTGTAGGAACAGCCTCATATCTTTTTTTTTTTTTTTTTTCCTTTTTTTTTTTCTTTTTTCTTTTTTCTTTTTCCTTTCCTTTTGTTTATTTTCAGTTTTGTTTTTTGTTTTGGTAATTTTTTTTTTTTTTTTTGGTTTTGGATTGGAGCCTCCTATAACTTTAATGGGGCGTAATATATGGGGTAATAAGAAATTAAGAATGCGTTAATTTTTAAATTATTTTATATACTTTTAATTCATTTTTTTCATGTGTCACTACTATATAATTTAGAGTAATACTAAGAATACCAACTCTAATATTAACTTCTTGAGTATCAACTTATGTGTTATATTTTCATTAGTATTTGCAATCAATTACTGTGGTAATACTTTAAACACTTACTAATAAAAAAATGACATTCCATATGCCACATAGATTGATACTTAAAAGTTGGGATTAGAGTTAGTGTCCCTAACATTTTTCTATAATTTATTGTTGGAGTTATAGTTATCAAGTCATTATTGTAAATTATATGTTCTTTTGTATATAAATATTTGTGTACTCTATGGTGCTTGCTGGTAGTTTTACAATGCTATATAAAATATAATAATCTAATAAGAAAAGTGTCCTGATTGTGCAACTTCGGGACAAAATAGCGAGGATTTATGCTGAGATTTGTAGATAATAAATATATAAGATGTAAAACCTAACATTTTTGCTTGTCATAAGTTTAAATGAGTATATATTACAGTGATTGGTACCAAGACTGGTACTATCCCCTCTCATGAATAAATGGCGTGTTTGAGAGGTTTGCCTATTTTCCGGTACATGAGTAGTGTTATAAATAACTTACAAATAGAAATATTTCTTTTTCTTCTTAGGGATTCATAGTATATCCTCACTCCTCTTACCTCTTGTCCAACGTCACTATCATAAGTGAAATAGTATGGGAACAAATTTAAGAATTTGCATGTCACGCATGTCACACTATCTCATAACCCATTGAACCACAACACCATAACATATAGATTGGATACCAAAATGCACTCTCATTATCTTTAAATGTGGGATGGACACTCGAACTTGCTGAGTTGATAGTAGATAAAGCTTTGAGTGAACATCTCACGATTGCTATGCCTTCACCATCGATGTGGTACAAACTATTATATGTTAATGCTAAAGATTTGTGCATTCAAATTAAGTATATTCATGACAATGCTTGTTGTTGCATCACTGTCGAGATATAGCCTAATCTCGACGTTGACCAATAAAAGAAACGAAAAGATCTTTAATTAGGCATCTGCAAGGAACTAGCCTTTGGGCATTATTTACCTACACCGAGTAGTTAGGGTGCTTTAACGATGATGTCGCTACTATGTCAACTGGCGATAATACATGATGTAGAGTCGAAGATAATTTTAGAAGTCTAACTGCCCCTCCCACAACAACAGAATGTGGATACCACGACGGTTTTTAACTGCCGTGGTAACATTTCCACGACGGTTTTCTAACCATCATGGAATCCAGGGTCATGGAATCTTTTTCAGGTTCCACGATAGTTTTTTAACCGTCGTGTAATGGGCAAAATAGGGCCTAAATGTGGACATTTAAGAATATACCACGATGGTCATGCAAGCTGCATGCTTTCACGACAGTTTTCGGAAACTCTGTTCTGTTCCATGTTTTTGCCGCATTTTTCACAACGGTTTTTTTTTTTTTTTTTAAAATGGTCGTGGAAGCTCCGTCGTGAAATCCACATTTTGTAGTAGTGTCCACTACTCCGAAGCATTCGAGAAGACATCCCCCAAATGACGGTTGGGGTGTCCAAACGTGGATAATGTAAGTGACATGTGATATAGAGAGGTTAGACAATTATAATGATTGGAAAGAGTAACCGCCTTAGAGAGGCGAGAGAAGATATTTATTGTGCGAAAAGTCCTATTAAAGGAAAAGAACTCTCAAAAAGTGAGAAGACACTTGTACATTCCTGAACATAGTGAGAAACACCCCCGGACACAGAGAGGACGTAGTCTCCATTGAGATTTACCTCTATAAATCTCTTTGTGTTCATCATTTTCTTGCATTGATTCACGGGAGAGATAATTCTAAGTGCAACCTTGTGATGATGATTTGAGTTGGCAGATTTTCACTGTCAACGATTGGCTCTATAAGGAGGGCACAAAGGCCCAAATTTGTGGTCCACATTCAGAGTCAAAGTTTACAAATCATCCTCATGGAAAATACACCAGAAGGAAACCATGAGATGATTTCTCGAGGAACACGGAGCACACCCGCTCGTGTAGACCATAGGATTGACCAATTTACACAGATTGTTGGAACTCTGGTCAACACCTTCCAAAACTGGGTGCCCAATAATCGAGAGAAACATCCCCCCCTTCTTCTCCTCTCTAGGAAGTGTGAAAATCATGGCTATAAAAGATCAAATAAAAGGTTAAAAAAAACAAAGAAAGAAAAGAGAAGGACAAATTGGCAGAGAGGACAAATCAGATTAATTGCTCACCATTGCTGGGAAGGATTATGGGTTTATTCGGACAAGGTAGAGTTACAAGAAGACTGCTTTCCCGTAAATTCTCGGTGGTGATGAGGGACTTCCTATGTCTTTCCTCTAGTGGCGATGCAAAAATCGTGTTGATCTGATGAAGCAAATTAACGTCGAGGACTGACCTTGGGGGTGAGGTAACTACATGACAAAATAATAGGTCAGGGATGAGCCTAAAGTTAGGGAAATTCATACGGGTAATTAAAGGACAAGTCCATTAATACCTAAAGGCCTAAACTTAGACCAAACACCGACTGGTTTAGGTCTGTCAGTGGGATGAACTTAACATCACCGCCCAAGGATAAAGAACATAGTCTTCCACTCATGTGAAGACTTGAGAATCCCCTTAATGAGGGTGGTGGCCTTTTCAGTCTTAGACCTGGAATGAACCCCTAGATAATGCCACCCTTTAAATTGAGGGGACTTGCACAAGGAATGAATGTAGAGGAATTCATCCATCGTTGAATCCCTCTAAAAATGTCTACGCCATAGAATCGATATCCCCAAAAAAACTATCCAAAAGTTAGGGACTAACTGAGCAGGAGAGATGTTGTGAAGGTGACAGAATCTCTTCACGAAAGGGTGCAAGGGGATCGTTTGACCGTACGATAAACATTGTGCATGCATAAACCATAATATGCCTCGGTGGAGGGATATTCGCGGTGAAAGCAGGTTGGGGAAGAATACAATGGAAGTTGTTGCTGTGTATCTTAGCTCCAGCAAAAGCTTTCTCCATAGCCTTCTTAGAGATCTTCAAAGGGAAGAAATCCAGCGTACCCTTCAACGTACTACTTCCCAATCCATGGTCGCCCAAAACTGAAGCATAACTCACTATTGTGAATACATGATGGGGGGCATTTGAAATGGACCCTTTGCTGTTTCCATGTTCTCCACCGCTGACTTCTCCTCCTTCCGGGTAATTGTCGATCTCCTGGAGGACAAGATCATCTTCAGGTACTATGAGCTCACCAGCTAACACCACCCTTTCCTCTGCATCGGGATAGACTATAGACTCGATGATCTTTTGACATCTAGAATTCGATGATATTTTTACCTAAAATGAAGAAAATCCCAAAATTAAAAACCTAAACCGAGAGGCCACCCTCTAGAGCTATTATGATTGGATGTACATTGAGGACAATTTAACCCCAAAGTAACTGTTCAAAAGGTCAAAGACCTATATATAAAAAAAAAAAAAAATCCAATTCGATGAGAGAAAGTCATCCCTCATCGTAAACTTAAGAGTTCAATTCCATTCTATTACCAAATATTTAGAAGACCAAGAGACACACAGAGGTATAAGTTTACGTATTTTCTAAATTAAACTTGTGCTTCTAACTTATTTTTGCAAGGCATAGATTCTAGCCAAACAGAACAATAAAATGGGTTTGAAACCCAAAAAAGAAGCAAGAAACGCGGTAAGCACAAAACTTAGGAACATCAAGAAATGGGTTATAAAACCCAAAATAGAAGCAAACATGGTATAACACCCAAAACAAAACATTACAAAGCCAAAGAATAAACAGAAAAAAGAGAGAAATTGGAGATCAAGGTTTACTTGATTTACAACTATGATGAAGATGAAATTAGGAAGTTCTCGAAACACTTGAAAATGGCAAAAAAAAAAAAAAAAAAAAAGGAGAGAGAGAGAAGTGAGAGAGGATTTGGGTAGAGTCTCAGTGGGTTTTTTCAAATTTTTTTTTCTTTAAACCCAGGGGTTTTGGTCCCTATTTATAGAGCTCAAGGGTGCTAACCCCTCTGGTCATTGGATGTAAGCCAAAACAATCCAACGGTGAAGGGGAACAGTTGCGATCCAAGGGCCTAAAATTATGGAGGCAAAATGGAAATCCCATATAACGGTGGAAATCCAAGTTGAATGGAGCGATGTGATGGCTAACGTGGGCGACGCGACAGTTGACACACATTTTTCTTTGAGTGGCTCGAGACATTGATTATCCTCCCATTCATTACAACTATTTAGAAGCCAAGCCTCGTTCAACTCAACCATCATGACCAGTCAGAACGTTTTACCGCCCTTAAGTCAATCAGTCAAACTTTGGCACGTCATTGTCTCGACGTCAAGCACGCGACTCATTTAAACAAAATAAAGTTTGAACAGTCACTACGGAGGGAATATAAGTGGTAGAGAACATTTCAAGCTAGGGGTCAATTGTTGCACCATCATCGAGATATAGCCTGATCTCAATGTCGACCAATAAAAGAAATGGGAAGATCTTTAATGAGGCATTTGCAAGGAACTATCCTTTTGGGCATTATTTACATACGTCGAGTAGTTAGGGTGCCTCGACGGTGGTGCCACTGCTATGCCAACTGGCGATAATATATGTGTCGATGTAGAGTCGAAGATAATTTCGGGAGTCTAACGACCCTTCGACTGCTTCGAAACATTTGGGAAGATAGCCCCCAAATGACGGTTGGGGCTTACAAACGTGGGTAATGTAAATAACATGTAGTGTATAAAGGTTAAATAGTTATAATGATTGGAAAGAGTAGTTGCCTTAGAAAGACGAAAAGGGATACTTATTGTATAAAAAGTCCCACTAGAGGATAAGAACTCTAAAAAAGTGAGAAGACACTTGTACATTCCCNAACTATCCTTTTGGGCATTATTTACATACGTCGAGTAGTTAGGGTGCCTCGACGGTGGTGCCACTGCTATGCCAACTAGCGATAATATATGTGTCGATGTAGAGTCGAAGATAATTTCGGGAGTCTAACGACCCTTCGACTACTTCGAAACATTTGGGAAGATAGCCCCCAAATGACGGTTGGGGCGTACAAACGTGGGTAATGTAAGTAACATGTAGTGTATAAAGGTTAAATAGTTATAATGATTGGAAAGAGTAGTTGCCTTAGAAAGACGAGAAGGGATACTTATTGTATAAAAAGTCCCACTAGAGGATAAGAACTCTAAAAAAGTGAGAAGACACTTGTACATTCCC